>APFE031386082.1:6486-25759 GCA_000404065.3 Pinus taeda
GGAAAAATGAAAAAAAAACTAAATTAATAAATATTTTTTTTTAAAGGAAATTGAAAAAATGCTTAACGATTGAAATTAAAAAAAGATAACTGGATTTTAAAATGTCCAAGACAACAAAAAGGCGACTAACCAAGAGAAAGAATATTAAGATAAGAGATAAATAGTAAGCTTCCCTATTATAATTATTAAAGTGTTATTCAATCTCCAAAACATCTATTACAGTACGGTATCTAATATATTAAATATATATATTCCCCATTGGATTAGGTTCAAATTCAAAATTTGGTTCCATGACCGCTTTTGGTACAGTACGGTATCTAATATATTAAATATATATATTCCCCATTTGATTCGGTTCAAATTCAAAATTTGGTTCCATGACCGCTTTTGGGAGGCATTTGATGGGAAGCCGTTCTCTAATTTAAGCAGAACTCACCCACATGGTTTTGTAATCGTCCCCTCTAGGGCTGGTTGTTGCATGGAGGCTGGAAGCACTAGTCTTTGAGGTTTCATTTGGGAGGATCGAGTGAGCCAATTTTACTATAGAAGGGAGTTCTAGTCTTCACTACTATAGTGTGTAGTGTGTGCTATATGTAGTGATTGCGAAATTTTGATTCGAAGGATCATAATTTAGATTGAATATTTTTTATATATGAGTTTAAAATATTTTATTTTAACATTTTTTCTATATAAGTATATATGAAGTTTTTATAGACATATAATAGTTAATATAGAACTTTCCATAGTTTATTTAAATATTTTGTTAAAATATTTTTGAAAATAATTTGAGCATCTTACTACTAATTACATTACAACATAATTTCATTTTCTTTTATGATAGTTTATATTATTTTTCTATTTATAACATAAGATTTATTTTTTATATTTACATTATACAAAATAGATTGAAATGCAGGTAAAATACAAAACCTATTTATCAAACATTATTTCATCTTATAGATATTAGGATGAGTCAATTATAGAAGAGCACGATAGATTTTAACTTTAAGCAACCCTCCATATTCGTCCTCCAACTAGACAATTTGGAGATTTATCTCTAATCTCTAAATTAACTGTTGAGTAGTATGACAAGCTCGAAGAAATACAATGAGAACCAAGGATAAGTACAATGCGAAAATGTGTAGGCGGATTTTCACCTTGGTTCTATAGTCCTAATGAAAATCGACAGCTACAAGATCGATATGGGAGGCTGACGAGGAAGAAGAAGTTGTTGTACTGCATGATGCTTCGTTAGAGGTAGGTGTGAAGGATGATATTTTCTCTCACTCATCAGAATCGAAACCACCTGAGACATTGGATGCCGCAGCGACACAACTTCTTGAGTGCACAAAATGCCAATCTTGATCACTCTAATCCCTTCTTCCCATGAATAGCTACCCTCCAAAGTGGAACCCATAAATTTTAAAGCTCTCTCCGTGTTATAAATTCTCCATGCCAGCTAAGTGATTAATTTCAACAAAACATAGAGCTTTAGTTAGAAAAGATTCATACTTCTATGGTCATGTCTGAAAATATCTACTTCAAAGATGAGATCCACTGATAGGAAACTGTTAGATCTTTCCACCATCTGATCACGCACGAGTTCATTCCAATTTATCTATTACATGAAAAAGTCCAAACTAAACTGAAGTGTGACCTTGTCCAACTAGCAAATTTGTTGTCCCAAACAGAGTAAAGAATCATGTTTCTAGTTGCGCCTCTTCTCCTTGGATGAGCAGTAACTCCAAATAACCATCAAACAATATAGCGTGTTCCAAATCTCAACATCATACTAAACAAGATAAGTGTTCCCTGCCTCTTTAAATTTCTTCAAATATTAATATTTTTCCAAATGTTTGCCATATTTTTATAATCGTGCATCATTTCAGTCGAAAATTTTGTGAAATGAAGCATTTTTGTGTAGATCATTTTTAAAGGCTTTATCTTAATTTTGTCAAATCTAAAATATTGGTAGGCTAGTACATCAAGCGGTGGGTGATGACAAGGCTCTATAATGAAATCGTGGCCAGGTGGGATTACTCCTCCACCAACGCATGGTTGTCTTACATTTTATGTTATATAGTTACGGTCATAACAACAGGAAGTGAGAGGTAGGTGGTAGTCAATGTTCCTGGACTCCAATGTCCACTCGGCTCCACTCTATGCTTTTATCATTTTTTGGTAATCAACTATATGGATCAAACCTTGATCAATATTCTTGCACACATAAGATTAAGGCTCTTTGTCAATGAATGATGTTCTCCCATGTGAGACATATGCTATGACAATGTTTCGCTAATGACTATTTCCATGTCGGCGCTATTTTCATGTATGAGTGTTAAAACTATGTTGCTTGCCTATCCTGTAAATATAAGCATATATGAAATGAATTATCCAAGAATGGTTTAATAAAACATGAAGAAAATTTCCTTGATCACACTTATAGGGGAGATCCTCCACTAACAAAGTGGGTGTATTTTAAAACTATCATAAATTCCCAATTCTACCATGTCTTATATATACAGAGCTAGTGGATATAGTGGTATGACTTAAAGTCAAGATATGCATAGACTGTATAGGACTATACAAGAAAATTAAGGAAGATGGAAATAATGTTGGGTATATTTCCCAAGAACCCAATTGTAATGCTCAAGTATCTGCGGGGTTGTCATAGCCATTTATGAAAATAGTTAATAGTGTTCAAAACCCATAACTATGGATGAGACTTGTGTACAACCACAATCCCTAAAAAACACAGACCATATGAAAGAGATTAATTAGTTCAAAACAAAAAGTCCATGAAGATGCTTCAAAGGAGGCAAATAAGAAGTGGAAAGGAGGAAGTAATAGGAAGGATACAACCACATCATACTAGTGAAAGTATCCTATAAACCAAAAGAGGTGATGGGAATTGCTTGAAAATCTAATCCTAAAGAACCATGGGAAGGATATGAAAATAAAAAATCACATAGCCACATGTTTGACCAATTAGGTGGAAAGAAGCTTAGACATGGATGCGATTATTGTTTTCAAATCAATGTAGAAAGGGGTAAATTTGAGTAGGCTTTAGAAAAAGGAAGAGAAGAACACGATCGATCTCTTTCATATAAAAATAGAGGTCAAGAAGAGAAGAAGTGATGCTATATTGAACTTAGGATCATAGATGAATCTTACATTAGTGGATTTGGTTCAAAAATTTGGACTAGAGGTTCATTACCATCCTATCCATATCCATGAGGGAGTTTCATGAAGAGTGTGTCATCACATGAAATGTACTTAATATCTATGGGGAAATTTTTATCTATCACATAATAAATATTGCAAACCCAAAGATAATCTAATAATGTATGTGCATATGTTACAGACATTATGATAAGCCTCAACTATTGTCTCTTTAACAAGCAATGCTAACAATAGGTTTGTCCTTAAACTATGCTCATGAGCTTCAACTATTGTAATACAACTAATGTATCCCAAATATGAGCCTCATGAACATAGTATAGATAATGCAAGGTCAGTCATAACGATAACTTTAACTATCAAGAAACTTCACTGACATAATACTTCCTAGACCCTGTCTGTCCAATTAATATTATTATCTCAATTAGGGAGCTTATATTTAGCTTCAGTTTTTCTATTCCAAATCAACTTAGAGAATCAAGCAACTTATTATCAAAGCATGTGCAATGTATAAATAAGGGTGTTCCGACATGAATATCAAGTCGCAAAGAAGATTCTTCATATATCGCGTAATCTCGCTTCCCCTTTTCTTATTCTAGCTTGCACCTTCAGACACCTCCTTGCATAAGTTTAAATTGTAAGGCATAATGTCCACATAAAACCTTCATCAGTATGGAAGTAGGATTTGTACAAAAGCTAGGTTCATTATAATACAATCTTAAGGTTCTTCAAGTTGGAAAGAAGAGTACCTAAAGAAAAATGACATAGAACAACATATTCTCAAGAGAAAAAATCTTCATGCATCTTTAACTTTAACATAGACATCAGGATTTTTAAGGCTCAGTGAAGCAGTATTGCAGTAATGTTTCACGGTTGATAATTTGTCATTCAGCAATTGTCAAAAGAAGCATTAATTAGCACTATATGTTATTTTCTTACCGCATTTCCTTTGCAACATCTTATTATTTTCTTAATTTTGGCAACTTGAGATATATAATGAAGTAATATTTTTTATCATTATTATGGGTTGATGCTTATAAACATTTAACGACCATTTAATTCGTATGGTTGCACTAATTATTTGATAGAAATATCTATTTTGGAATAGGGCTCGTACAAATCCAAAACTGATACTCATGATAATAGTAATAATAATGGTATTGATAAATCAGGTTATTGTAACAATAAATTAAATTAGATTCATGCCAAGTGGCTCTCGGCCCTCCAATTTCCTAGGGATTTGAGATTATTCTAATCCTAATCAATTCATATTCTAATTAGATTAAGAAATTAATATGCACGCAAATTGTATTTAGGAAAATGTTCTAATTTACAATAAGATGTGTAATTTCTATTTTTTGTCGAGTTAAATTAGATTAGTGACACGGGGCTGCCAGCCCACTAATTTCCTAGGGATTTGTGATTATTCCAATTCTAATAAGCTCATATTCTAATTAGATGAGTGATTAATACATAAGCAAATTTTAGTTATCAAAATCAACATTCCAATACTGTGTTATTCTTTTTTTTTCTCAAGTTAAATTTGATCCATAACCTTTTTATACATGATTAATCAAGTAAATATGTGCATTGTTAAATCAGCCTTAGTACTACAATAATTTTTTATTACAATATATTTTTGGTTATATTGATGCCACTATCTAAACCACATTAATATTATTAATATAGTTATACTCATTTAAATATTTTTATATATAAATATTTTTAAATTTTATTATTAAAAAACAAATGGACAATTTTCTGGGGTATGTGGGTCGCATTTGTAATAATTTTCTCCTATAATTAAAAAATGAAATATCAAATGCGAAACAACATTTATAAACGTAAGCCTTCCATATTGCAAATTTCGAATTTATGTACTTGCACAATGACATATCGTATCGATTGAATTCTAGCCCCAAACTCTTCATATTAAAAATTAAATGTTTTTTGTACTTTTATTGAAGTACCTGTCAACGAAGGTCAAAAACAATGTGGTAGAAACCGAAATTCGTTTAAAAAATATAAAAAATTTGCATAAACAATTCGAAAACCGCATGAATTAAATAAATATCTAAATCTAGTTCGAGTGGTTTACGTACGGCTGATCCTCTGATCCAGTCTTCCGCTGCGAGGATTCCACATCCTCCGGACCATCTGCATAGTCTTCTTTATAAATGTTAACACCCCACAATGTCAATTTCTTCCTGTCACGAAGGGAATTATGATCCGACGATAAGACTGGTTCATCAATATCATTCTCATGGATTTCACCGGAATGAGAATCCAAATCCCCACGGATCTCTTAGCAGTTTTTCCTTTCCTCCAACTAAAATATCTTCGATCTTCTCACTGTTTCCAAAAGAACCAGGCATAGGACTATCTAGTTCCTCGTGAAACTGTGGCAGATAACTGTATTTTTCCTTCGAAGGACTTGATATAATTACTTGCTGTCTATTTTCATTGCTATATTGGGCTCTCTGTCTAATAATTTCGGGTTCCGTGGCCTGATATGACTATAACCTATCATCGACTAAAAGCCCTATATCGGTTCTTTTCCATTTGTTAGAATCGTGCATCCGTCCGGTCATTTACTTCTTGCTTAATGACCGAGTTTACTTCTTGCTCGCTGTACTGCCCTTTATAATCCAAAACTCGCCGTGCAAAGTTTTTATATGGTTGCCCTTTCTGTAATGCCTCCACTATCGTTCTTCATCGCCGTTCGTCATCTCTGATTAAAGTGAATTCCTCCTTTCTTGGTGGTTCTTCATGCGATCTATTGAATTGTCTTCCTTCCTTCCTTGGAGTCTGCCGAGCAGACTCATCTCTGCTTGCATTACCGCTCACTTCGGCACGTGGAGCAGACTTACATTCCTGGTGTCTCCCTGTAGACTTACATTCTTCGTGCCTTCCTGTTCTCTCTGGCGCAAAGTGCTAATGATTTGGAACACAGAGGTCAAAGATGAAGATATAGCGAAGATAGATTTGTTCACGCCAAAGAAGAAACTCGCGGTCAGAGGTAATGAAATTCTATGCCATCATATATATGTCTCATGCTTTTGGATGACCGACTTATCTTTTCAATCATTCACGGTTGAAAATTTTAAATTTATTTCAAATTTTTTTTTGGATGACCCACTTATCTTAAGTTGGTATTTTAAACCAACAAAAAAGGGGTCGAAAATCCAGAACGGATGTCAAAAATGCTACTCATCGTTTACGGAATAATTGTAAAATAAAATAAAATATTTAGCTTGCATTATTATACAAGAGGTAGAATAGATGGGATGGGTTAATGTTAAGTCATTTCTTGATGTGAAGGTATTTGTTGGAAGTTTTATGGGTAAAAATCGAGTCATGTTAAGGGCTCTTGTTAGAGCATTTGACAAATTAAAGAAAAAATATTGTTAAGTGAAAAAATACAAAAAAAAGTAAAATAATGGATTTTCTTAAATAACCATATAAATATGGATAATGATGATATTAATTGGGGAGGGAGAAAGAGCAAGAAAAAGTGGAGAAATGGGCAAATATATGGTTTGCATATTAATCCCCTCTCCATGGTTAGCTCCACTCCTACCCTCATAATGGTAGAGGTGGAAAAGGGAGTTACTATGAAAGCCATATATAAGATATGGTTTGCATATTATTTTTTTTATCATCATTTTCTTTTCTTTTTTCTTTCTTCTTTTTTAAAATTATTTATTGCATTTTTTTTTTTTAATTAAAATCTTTGTTATCATGTCTTTTTAAGCTTTACAATGTATAATTTTATTTCATTTTCATTTTATAAATAAATTGAAGAACACTGCATTTGCATTTAGGACTTGGTTTTATACTTTTTATTCACGACGGTAACCATAATCAAGGCCATGGGTTCAATTATTCCTTAATTCTAAAAAAGTGGTGTTATAGAACCACTTTTGATTCAAGTGAAAGTTACTGTCAATTCCACATTAGTTTGATTTCGAAGGTACTATTTTGTCATTTTTATTTTGAGGATTTATTTTCTTTATTTTTCCTTAATGGTCTTTTTTTTTTTTTAGGCAAATTTCCACTTCCACAAAAGTTTTGGTTTTTAAGAATACTATTTGAGATGAGTCATGATGCTATCATTAGTAAGTTTATCCTATACTTCTACTTAAATAAGACCTCCACATGTTTTTGTTTTTCTTGAGTTGCATGAGGCTTTGTGCTTCATCATGAATTAGTTCCTCAGATACTCCATGTTTAATATCTTCTAGTTCTATTATTGACTTCATACTACCATTCTTTTTATTTTCTCTTGGAATTGTGGATGAGCTAATGAAAATATTTCAAGTATAAATTAATTATTTTTTAGGGCTAGCTTGAATGATTATTTATAAATAAATGGATGAATTATATGATTCCCTTCATGGAATAATGTTGGATTCCAAAAAAATATCGCAAGCCTGAAGAATTTTCAAGATCATGAATTTCTTTAATCTAGATGCAAGTTGTTGGAAACGTCACCAATGGTTGTTCTAGATGAAATTTCCATTAATAATGTTGAGATTGATTACCTAATTTAAAATCATAAGATTTTGAAGTAGGCTATCTTTTTCTTATAATTTTATAATATTTTACTTTTTCTTTGGGAGCTTTTTAATGACATTGAAGTCTCACTCATGGATCGAAGGAGAATCTTCCAGGAGGACATTGAGCTAACTTATGGTTATGAAAATGTGTGTTTTAGACTTATGAAATATATACACATATAAATTTAAAAGGACGCAAGTTAACAAAGAGCCTATGAGTTGAAAATTGAATGCAAAATCTATTTAGGTTATGAAAACATCTAAAAATATAACTCCTTATTAACTCCAAAATATGGCAAGACCCCCCTACTTGCCCCTATGCATCAATAGCCATGTTTTGCAAATCATTTACCCATTTTGAGTCTATGACTTCTATGGATTCGCCTAAGCATTTGTTTCTTGAATCATCATAAAATTTGGTTTGTCAGAGAGCCACTTCATTTTAAGAAGCTTTGCTTCTTATTGTATTTAAGGCCATGTATGTACTAGGATATTATTTTCAGTGGGGAAGTGGGTTGGTGGAGGGGAATATCACTAATATCAACTTAACTTGGCAAGAATTGACTAACATAATTTCTCCCACATATTCTAGAATTTATTGATTGTTGCTCCTACCCTTCTACTATTCCTCTTTGTGTGGTTTTGGGGAGATTTTAAGGGGGTTCATTTAGCCTCCAAGAGAATAAATTATGTTTTCCATACCTAAGGCTTACTTCTAGCCAAGAAAATTACATTTCAATAGGATTTTCTAAGAAATTATTCTCGATGTTTAGGGATTAGATTAAGATCCTTATATTTCCATTCTTTTCTCCATATCTTAGATGTATAGGGAGTATAACCTCTATCAGATATATGACAGAGGTTAAATCCCTTCCATCCAACTATGAATTATTTTAAGGATGATTTATAAGCTCTTACATGATTTCGTGTAATGAATTTCTACCTATTTTCAATGCTATCATCTCTGTGTATAATCATTTTGCTTTCCCTAACATGATATGAGTATTACCTACCATTGACTATGAGCCCCAAACTGCTTCTTTTACATTTGTTAGAATCATGCATCCGTCTGGGTTTTTTGTCCTCAGCTACAAAGCGTGGTTGGTTGTTGTCAATAAAATAGATATATTCAACCACCAAGTGTACTTCATTCCCATTTTACTTCTCTTTATGATCCAAAAGTCGACATACTAAGTTTTCATATGGTTTCTGTTTTTGTAATGCATCTAGCATCATTCTCTCCCACCTTCAGTCATCTCAGATTAAATTAAATTCCTCTTTCCTTCATGGTTATTCATACAATGTATTAAGTTTCCTTACTTCATTCCTTGGATTCTGCCCAAGAGAGTCATGTCCGATTGCATTATGGTTCACTTTGGATTGTGTATGAAACATACATTCTTCATGTCTTCCTTCCTTATAATTTCCTTCTTTACTTGTTGTTGTTCTCTTTGGTGAAAGTTACTAAGTTGGTACAAAAAGGTCAAAGATGAAACTATAGCAAAAATACATTTATACATGCCAAATATGGAACTTTCACTAAGATGTAATGAAAATATATGCCATCATATATATGTTTGATTCCTTTTGAAGGAATTATTTATCTTTTCAATTATGGATGGCTACAAATTTTAAATTTTTTTAATTTATATTCACAGGATGACGTCATTAATACCATGAAATGATTAAGGAAACCACCTACAAACATTGGTCTCACAAAGCTAGTGTATGCAAGCACCCATTCACCATCTCCATCACCACCTCATTTCATCCATTCTCTTTTCCTCATCCATTCATGACTTGTCCTCAATTTGTATTGCTCATTAAATAAGCATGATATATTAAAATGTGAAAAGTGTTTCTCCACAAGAATTATCACCTCCAAGTATTCAAGTAGTATTGCTCGATAGGAACGGACACCTCCAAATATTCAAGAAATGTTGTCCCACAAGAACCAACATTTGTAAAGTAATGTCAAGAATTCAACGAGCAAGATATTTTCTTACATGAGGACATGCAAACCCTGAGGCATGGGGGGATGTTGTGCCTTGAACATGCCAATTTTTCCATCAGACAATATCACCATTCATTATTTCAATCCCCATGTTTTTAACTCATCCTGTATCATAATTCCTCAACTTGTCACCAAATCGCATTTTGCATCCTATGGTTTATTATTATTCGGTTTCTTAAATTTTCAATGGTTAAAGATCATTTTTCCATTATTTTCTAATGACAGCTTTGCTCAGTTTCTTTGTCATAGGGTTCCATCACTGAAATTCTTCACAAGTCAGTAAAACTAGTTATAGCAGATTAAGTACGCAATGAAAATGTTGTAGTTGAAAGTATGGAGTTTGTGATCAAATGGTGAAGAATATAGACATTTCAAGGCTTGAATCGTGCTTAATATACCCTATTTCATACAACAAAGAAACCGTTCGGAGAAACTCATCACCAAAAGGAAGTTAAGGTTAAAACAATTTTTAAGTGCAGAATTTCTAAATGTGAACGATTTATGTTCTGAACAGTTTTGGTTCTAAATGGGTTAGCCATGTGGAGGACTAAAATTTGGATAAATCACTTCATGCTAAAAAAAGGGACAATTTTGTTACAAGAAAACGAAATTGAGTCTAATTTAATTTAGGATCCTTCACGAAGATGCATAGTCAATTCAAAGTAATATGAAATGCCAAAATTTGTTACAAATTGATGAAGTTTCCATAGTTAGAAATATGTTGATTAAATCTGCATTTGATAGTTTCCTTTGAAAGGTTCATTTAATTGAACTCTGGGAGGTAGTGAAGACAATTTAATGTTGTGTTGTCAAAAATTTGTTTCAGAAGATCCTAAACTATCTATGCTCACATTTAAGCTTTGATTTAGGTTAGTTTCGGCATATTTGATTGTGAGTCATGATGTTTAGGTTTTGACTTCCAATTCACTGCAGTAAAATAGCTCGCTCTAGGCGTGGGAGAGCCCACCACTTCTGGAACCGAGCCCAATAGCTATTATAGAGTAGGAATTGTGTGGTTTTGAAGAGTTAGCTTCCATCAATTTAAATTTTGTAGAGTGTGTAATAATGCAATTAAACTTTTGTTTGACTCATAGGTGTTTAGTAATCATTTGTATCAAAGGTTGACTGGTTAGAAAGATTTTTTTTGCTGACTATGGTATTATATTTCACCCATTAAATCCACACTTACATAATCATTTGAGAACCATACTCTATTATCTCCATTGACAACTGATCATGAATGAATCAACATTACACAGTTAAGAGTGTCACTGTTATGGACTGGATTTAAAGTTAAAATAATTTCTGAATATGCATGTGTTGTGTCCTGTAGATTCAACTATGAGTTGAGTTCTTCTCATGCATATTTGTAGCCTAAAAAATTTTTTCATACCTCAGTTTTGTAGTAAGGCATTTTAAGAATAATTGGAACGGTTTCGTTTTGGTAATTGTAGCATTTGATTTCGATTAGAAATAGCTTGCATTGATGCAATATTTAGATTAAGTTGATTTCATTATTGTTATGCAAATTGATTAAATCATTTGCAACACGAATTGATGTTGGTAATTCTATCATGAGAAGATTATTGCAGTAGTATAAGAACAAAGTAGTTGATTTCATTTCAGAATGGTTATTGCAGTAGTTTTAAATTAAAATAAGCTTTGATCATTGAGCCTTTCAATTTGAGCATGGTAATTTAGGCAACATAGAAATATTTATTTGAAACTGTCATTTAAGCTTTGAAGGTGTGAACTAGATAGAATTAAAAGATGAGTCTCAATTATTATTGATTTGTGTGATCCAAGGAATTAGATTAGGTACAATTTGGTTTGAATTATAGTTATTTTTTGCATTAGAATAGGGTTTATTTCAACTGCAAGTGTGATTATTTTCCTGCATTAGATTAAGATTACTTTCTTGCATTATATTAAGCGTGTTTATTTTTAGCCATTAGATTATGGTTACTTCATTGCATGTGTGCTTACTTTTCTACACTAGATTAAGTTTCATTCCATTGCAAGATTGGTTACTTTTGACAGTAGAGTTTTGTTTCCTTACATGTCAATTGTTTCGATTGCTTTGAGTTTTATAATTCAATTGCTTGAGACAACGTTAGTTTAGAATCCTTTGAATTCTATACTTAATTCAGAAATAGGAATTTTATATTAATTTAGGTTAGATGCTCTGATCCTACATTACTTGCACTTGTGCCTCGAAGATTACCAGTCTGGGATTGATAATTTAATGTTGGAATTATTACATATATAATTTCCTCGACATAAAGGAATGAGAACACTTTATTGATCCATGTTTTAAAAATATGGCCTAAATGGATGCTACATTGATGAAAATGAGAATTTGGGGGTAAGCCCAAAATCCCTTTTCATGTGAAAACTCAATCCTGGGCCTGTGGGTTATGGGCCCACAAGTCCCGACGGAAGTGATTTAAACAATTTTAAACCTTTTATTTATTTGATGTGGATCTTCATTAACAATTGAGTCATCCCTTTATCTGCGCATGAGTGTTGAACCTTATAAATACAATCATAAAAATATATGTTACCGGATGGGCTCGTGCCGTTCTTGATGCCACGAATGACTCGAACTTCAACTCCATGATTTTTACTTCGCTCCAAAGCGAGTTTGGCTGGTTGTCTCAATACCGACGCTTCTGATTTATACCATCAATCGACCCTGACACTTCAATCGTTTGGTAAACAAACTATTCAAACTTCTGGGCTTTAAATACCAGTTTCCACACAGTTCCAAAAACAACGGAGGGATGAATTTTGAACTGGATTTCAAACATTCCCATCGAGTGGATTTCGAATTTGTGCCTTTTTCATACAGTAAAGTCATTCAAATGGAAGTTCAATACTCGTTTCTTCCCTGCGCTGCACGTTGTCTTCAACAAACAGTTATATGTAACAGAGGTCAAAAACCCTTTCAAGCAATGGTTAACATACATAGCGTTAAACAATAATGGACCAACATATTTAACAGCTACACAATAATTCAGATCGCCATCGATAAAAAAGACAGATTTTAACTTCATTACTAAGACACACATGTAGGCGTATACAAATAATACTGAACCCAGGTTTATATATTACACAAAACATTTACAGGCTAAGGTGTTTCAGCCTTAGAAACGAGCTCACGCTCGCTACATCTTACTCACTCACAAATTTCTTCATAAATAGATATATCTCACACCCTATCACATTACATTTATATAAGATGCATTAACAAGGATTGATCAGGTCTTCTCCTAGTTTTTCTACAATGAAAGCTCTCAAAAAAAGCGTGCATGGTTGTATCCATCTTATCCGCTTTAAAGCTACTTTAATTCTGCTTTTCTGCTTTAAAACAGGCTTTCCTCTGTTCTAATCCTCTGGTCCACCTTTGCTTGCTTTGTTGCTGAGTGCTCCTACATCAGACTCTCGAGGCACAAAAATTTATGACCTCCTAGTCATATGCTTATGGTCTTCATAATAGCAATTTTATCCACTGCATTCCTTCACTAGAACTGCTTCGATGATTTTCTATGAGCTGCAACCAACCTCTACAGTAACAATCTCCTCTGTTACATGATACCTTACCAAGCCCTCCGCAGTCGGTCTTTTGGCATCCTTCTCTAGGTGGCTGCAAATCTTCTCACCTTCTACTGCCTGCATCTGCACAATAGAAAGACCATAAATTCTCCATCTTTAACACAACTGTACCTCTTTCCGTAGAATCTTTTACTGCTCTGATACCAATTGATGAAAATGAGAATTTGGGGGTAAGCCCAAAATCCCTTTTCATGTGAAAACTCGATCCTGGGCCTGTGGGTTATGGGCCCACAAGTCCTGACGGAAGCGATTTAAACAATTTTAAACCTTTTTATTTATTTGACGCGGATCTTCATTAACAATTGAGTCATCCCTTTATCTGTGCATGAGTGTTGAACCTTATAAAGACAATCATAAAAGTATATGTTACCGGATGGGCTCATTCCGTTCTTGATGCCACGAATGACTCGAACTTCAACTCCATGATTTTTACTTCGCTCCAAAGTGAGTTTGGCTGGTTGTCTTAATATTGACGCTTCTGATTTATACCATCGATCCGCCCTGAAACTTCAATCGTTTGGTAAACAAACTATTCAAACTTCTGGGCTTTAAATACCAGCTTCCACACAGTTCCAAAAACCACGGAGGAATGAATTTTGAACCGGATTTCAAACATTCCCATCGAGTGGATTTCGAATTTGTGCCTTTGTCATACAGTAAAGTCATTCAAATGGAAGTTCGATACCTGTTTCTTCCCTGCGTTGCACGTTGTCTTCAACAAACAGCTATATGTAACAAAGGTCAAAAACCCTTTCAAGCAATGGTTAACATACATAGCGTTAAACAATAATGGACCAACATATTTAACAGCTACACAATAATTCAGATCGCCATCGATACAAAAGACAGATTTTAACTTCATTACTAAGACACACATGTAGGCGTATACAAATAATACTGAACCCAGGTTTATATATTACACAAAACGTTTACAGGCTAAGATGTTTCAGCCTTAGAAACGAGCTCACGCTCGCTACATCTTACTCACTCACAAATTTCTTCACAAATAGATATATCTCACACCCTATCACATTACATTTATATAAGATGCATTAACAAGGATTGATCAGGTCTTCTCCTAGTTTTTCTACAATGAAAGCTCTCAAAAAAAGCGTGCATGGCTGTATCCATCTTATCCGCTTTAAAGCTACTTTAGTTCTTCTTTTCTGCTTTAAAACAGGCTTTCCTCTGTTCTGATCCTCTGGTCCACCTTTGCTTGCTTTGTTGTTGAGTGCTCCCGCATCATACATAAGCATCAACTTTTATTATTCTATTTTTAACGTTTTAACTTCATCAACCCTCAATTAGTGATAAGTTTATTGGCTATCTAGAATATACTTGAAAGTAAACATATCATGATTCATATAATCATTAGTAACGTCGATGTGGCATCCATCATACCATGGTGGTCAACAAGGAACACCAGGTTGTGGGTGGCATAACTTTGGCATATGAGCTCTGATTGAGCTAACTTTTTCACCATTATAAATGTCTCCATGTGCACGTAAACCCGAAGGCTATATGCATAATATTTTGAACTTTTAACTTCAAGAAACACCATTTGATGTCACACAATGGATCTAGAAGGTTCTACACCTTACATTCCAAATTATAACATATGATCTATAACTTATGTTTTCAATTTGTGTTTGGTTAGATACAGAAATTCTTGGATACAAAGAGTTACCATGCAATCACGTCTTTTGTGACTATTCAACCTCTTCATAGGATCCTTAAAATGAAAGCAAATTATCTTCCAACTCCTTTTTAGCTTCAAACATTTCTCGAAAGTCCCTTTTTCACGGTTTCAATTGGATTTCTACATTTTTGTAAAGATGATAAATTGTGAATCCATTTAGGTTATTTAAGTTAGACCAAATTTTCTTTTTCCTTGAAGAAAATGCAGATGAGCTAACACAAAAAATTCAAATTTAAATGTCCTATTTTTTTTGCTAGCTTAAGTTTATATTGCTAAATTTGTGGAACGATGATGCAAGTCATTTTTTGGAGGAATCGACACATCTAGAAAGATGTCCCAGGTTAGGTGATTTTTTTACATTAGGAATCTGTCCAATCTGGATGTGGCTTGCTGGAACCTCCCTTATGGTTGTTGCAAGTGAAGGTGACATTAATAAGGTTGAGCTCAAGTAGTTAATTGTAGAGTATAAGATATTAAAATAGGCTAGCATCTGCTCCTAATTTTCTAATGAGAGATATTTAGTAGCATTAAATTTTCCCCTAAGAATCCAACTAGATCTACTATGAGCACCTAGATTTGGCTTATGGTTATGAAAACATGGGATCTATATTTAGGTAATATCACCTCATATACATTTGAAACGATGTATGTTTCCAAAAATCCTATCAGTTGAAAATTAAGAATTGCAAGTATGTAGGTGGTGAACATGTCTAAAATAATAACTTCTTTGTGAACTCTAGCAGATGGAAAGAACCCTATGTTATCCTTTTGCATCGATAGTTATGGAATTATAGGCTACTACCCACTTTGAGGCTATCAGTTCTATGGATCAACTAGATCGTTAGGTTTCTTAAATAATCATAAAATTTGGTTGATTAGAGAGCTACATAGTTTTATGGAGACTTTATTTTCCCTTGTAGTTAAGGACTCCGACATTAACCTGATTCTCTCAGAGTTGACTAGCATTTCTCCTATCTTTTCTTAATTTTGTTGCTTTCTTTTATTTCTCTTATACTTTACCTCTTTTTGTTGTTTAGCTTAGTATTTAAAGGGATTCATCTGCACTCTAAGGTGTGCGCCTATGTTTTGTTACCTATCGATTCCTTTCGAGATATGAAATGAGATTTAAAATAGCCTATGCTAAGAATTTTTACTTGGTGTTTAGGGATAGAAATACGATCCTTTCCTTTCCAATCCTTTTTCTATACTTGGGAGATCATTGGAATCAAGATCCATATTTTATTTACCCTTTGTCTTGGTCCATTTCCAAATTGACCAAAATAATTTTGTAGAGGACTATTTCTTGAAAATATTTAGCATTAGAGGGGATCACAACTGACTAAAAAAGAGTAATGCAGGTGCAACCCAAATCCTACATATCTAATTCCATCCAATTGGTTGAGGAAGGGGAAAACCAAGGTATTTCTATGTCTAATTAAGTGAGGGATTCAAATTTGGTGTTGATCTTGGGTGTTTCTCTATGGCATGGAGGAAGAGGGGCATGATGAGATCAAAACTAAGAAGGGGGTTTGATGAGGCCCTTCGAATCTCTATCGTCGAGTTGAGCTTATGACGAGGTCAATTTCTATAAATATTATGATATTCATCAAATATTTTCTTCCATAAATCATTCGGGTAATATATTCATCAAGCTTGTGGTGGGAACTTTTTATAGAGATACCCATATTCCTGTAGGGTTTTCTTCCATAGATCATTCTGGTAATAAATGTAAATAGATTCTTGTAGATGTATAGATATTGTCATGTAAACACATACACATGCATAGGAAATGTTTTTGTCTTGCTTAATGGAATTAGATATTTTGACAAATTTATCTAAAGGATTTACAATCCTCTCAATTTTTCCATCCTCCCAAAACTCATGTGGAATTGAGTACATTGATATGAATATTACGATAATTATGAAATCCTTTTTTTTTGGCATAAATATTCTGGTCCAAAATAAAAGATATAAGCCAACAAAAAAATATAAGCCAAAAAAATTGAAGAAATAGGGTTTGTTTTAACATATAGACAATTGATATTCATCATTGGAAAAGATGATGGTGAAGAAACCATTGGACCCTACTTTTAGCTTCACTTATTGTTTGGGCCACCACTTGTTCCTTAGTCATTACTTGGGACCTCTCTTAGTTGGTCAAATTCCTAAGAATTTTGTATGAAGAATTTTTTGGAAAAAGAACTATGTTTTCAAATTTAATTTATCAAAATTTTGAGGGGATACTCCACCCATCATATGGGGCATAAATTATTTGAGATGATAGGAAGAGATGCTACAAGGAGAATAAACATAATGGGGAGGAAATTAGTTGTTATGAAAAAAATGAATTAATTAACAGAAATAAGTAAAAGTTATTGAAAAAAAGAATCAAGATGAATGGAATGGGAGGAAGGAATGGTCAAGTTATAGGAGAAAAAGTATTAAATATATGATAGAGCAGAGAAAAGGTTCATAAAATTAATATTTTGAAGAGACTTATAAACTATTAAATGTTAAAATTTTAGTTGAACCTAAAGAAAGACATATAGAAATTAAAAATCTTTGAAGAAGGATTATAAAATAATAGTGAATTTGTATATACTTACTTAGAGAATTGGAAATCGAGAAAAAATTGAGATAACGTGAATGGTGGAAGAATATATAGAATAGGGAAAAATCAACTATTATAGTAAATTTTAATTAATTATTATAAATGAGTCAAATTTCTTGAAAAAATATAACAAAATTTGAATAAAAAGAAGAAAGAAATAAAAACTATTAATAAAAAAAAACTAAAAATAAAATAGGATGAAATAAAAGCTCCTGAAATTAAGAATTTAAATAAAATTAGAAATATTGAAAATTTTAAATTTAATTTTAATTTGATTTAAAAACAATTATCTACATTAAAAAAATTAATTTAATTTTAAAACAAACAGAAGAATTAAAAAATAAAAATTAGTTAAAAAATAATTAATGAAAAAGTTCAAATTAAGATTCTACAAATTTTACATTCATATTTAAAAGTATAACATTAAATTAAAATTTATTTAATACATTTTCTTATTTCATTACCTATTTATTTATAACCATCATTAGAAAATGGAAAAACACTGAAACTAATAAATAAAAAAGTTTAAAGAGAAAGATAACTGGATTTTACTAGTCCAAGACAACAAAAAGGTGACTAAACAAAAGAAAAAATTACTAAGGTAAGAGATGGACAGTAAGCCTTGCTATCAAAATTACTAAGGTGTCGTTTAATTTCCAAAACATCCGGGAGAGCACGGTATCTAATATATTAAACGTATATATTGCCCAATTTGGTTCGATTCAAATTCAAAATTTGGTTCCATGACCGCTTTTATAGAAGTCATTTGATGGGAAGTCGTCTAATTTAAGCAGAAATCATCCACATGGTTTTTTAATTGTCCCCTCTAGGTTGGAAGTTGGATGCTTGAGGTTTTATTTTGTAGGATTGAGTGAGCTAATTTTATTATAAAAGGGAGTTCACTTTTCACTATTGTAGTTTGTTATATGTGGGTGCGTTGAGAAATTTTGATTGGAGAGATCAAATTTCTTCATGTGCAAATTTTATTACAGAAGGGAATTTTACTCCTCACTATTGTAGCGTGTGTTATATGTGGATGTGTTGAGAAATTTTGATTGGAGAGATTAAATTTCTTCATGTGCAAATTTTTTAGAGTACAAAACACAATATGTTAATTTTCATTATTTAAATTATAATTTTTGAATGCTAAATAGAATATATATAGGACCAAATAAAAGTTTTGACCAAATAAAAATTTTAACAATAAAAACTTATTGTTTTTCATGATATATGCATATTTTTTAAAAAATGATATATAACATCTATGTAATTAACATTAAAATATTTTACATAACATGTACCTCCAAACATTTTATCATGCAAATTAAAATAGTTTTTTATTATTGATATATTTTTAAGTATATGCCAATGTTAATTCCTATTATAATATTTTAGTGATAATTTACGTTGAATATTTTTTTATGTACCACATTAAAATATTTTATTTTAACATTTTTTTCCTATATGAAGTTTTTATGGAAATAAATTAGTTAATATCGATTTTCAAATAGTTTATTTAAATCTTTTGTTGAAATATTTATGAAAATGATTTTAGCATCTTACTATTAATTACTTTACAACATATTCATTTTCTT
>APFE031386082.1:26172-61259 GCA_000404065.3 Pinus taeda
TATATTGAATTGTAAAGGCTAACTAATACTGATTTGAATATATTATTCTTATAAATTAATCTTTAGTTAAGATTTGTTTGATTGGATATTTTGTATTTATTTTCCCATCCCATATTCAAATGGAAGGACTAATTAAGATCTCTTTCAACACATTATATTTGTAAACTAAGTTTTAACAAGATTTAGTTCACTGGAAACTTTTTATATTTATTTGATGGGATATCTTTGGTAAAGTAAACATATTATTTTTGTTTCATATATATTTGTATTAGAGAGTGTAAAAAATATAAATATATATGCATATATAAATTTAATTTAAATTTTAATAGTATAAGTATTTAACAATGTTATATTTAGGCCCATGGAGTATTGGATTGGCCATGAATGAGTGCATTGTTAAAGCACTCCTTCCGATAGGTCACTGGTTCAAATCCCTTGTGGGTGCTTTCCTACTTAGAAAGAAAAATTAAACAATGTTATATTTGAAATGTTTTTCTCTAATAAATTTAAATTTATCAAATTATTAAGAAATTAATATTCTCTTGTAAAGTTGCTTAAAATAAATTTAGATTTTAAAATATCCCTACTAAAACCAACATTTCTAGAACTGCTTTACTTTAAAACTAAATAATATGGGAAAAAACAACAATTAAAAATGATAAAAAGATAATAATTAAGGGTGCTTTAAAAAGACGAAAATGAAGAAAAATACAAATAAATTTATCTTCAAAATTTGAATCACTATACCATATTTCAAAGTATTTCATCTTATCCATACATATAATTGTACCAATAGTACAACAACAATTAAAAACATAAATAATTTGTTGGGTCCCTATAATACTAGTGATCACCCCATTACTATTGTAGTTGTACCCCTTATTAATATTGTTGTGCCCCTATTGTCCCCATATTGTTATTATTATGCCCCATAGAATCCTTCTATTGTAATTTTTGTGGCTTTATATTATTATTGTTAGGTCGGCTGGGTTATATTGTGACTCCTTAGACTCCTATATATAGAAAGGAGGTTTTGTCATTTGAATCATCCAAGAATTGTTCATTTATGTAATGTAAAGGAGGTTTGCCCCCTCGAAGAGGCTGAATTCTAAGGCGTTGATCTATCTTTTCTATCTTTTCTTGAGCTGGTTTCATAACACTAATAAACACAATGATCTTCTTTGCTGCTTGTGAATCTAAGTACCAGTCTATAAGTATCAAAATATTGATACCACATCTTTAGTGATTGCTTTAATCCATTATAGGTACTTTTTTCAGCCTACATATCAACTATTTCTTTCTCTTCAATGCAAATATTTTTGGTTTCTTCATATAGATTTCTTCTTCGAGGTTCCCATGTAGGAATGTTGTCTTCACATCGATCTATTCTACTTCAAGATCAAAACTAGTAGTGACAAATAAAAGAAATATAATAGAATTTAACTTGGAAACAAGATAAAAAGTCTCACCAAAGTCATTCCTCTCCATTTGGTAATAACATTTTGTTGTTAATAGATCTTTGTATTTCTCCACTTTTCCTTTGGTCTTGAACTTCTTCTTAAAATCCCATTTTCCACTAATTTTCCTTCTTCCAACACTAGATCCCAAGCCTTATTTTTTTCTAAGATTATCATTTCTTCAACCATGGTTTTTTTCCAAATTTTCCCATCCTATGCATTCACTGCCTCCCTAAAAGTTCTAGGACCATTGTAATATAAATAGAAAAATTTGAATGAAAATTAGGCAGAGTATACCTTTATGGATGGCTTCTTTTCCAAACCAATCTCCTCAATATCGAGTTATGCATTTCTTATTCTTCTAATTCTTGTTCTTCTACAGAGTTTGATTCATCATCATTCAATTCAAACTCTATATTCTTTGGTTGTTTCTCCCTTGTTAGGAATTCTTATTTGACAACATCTTTGATTTATCTAAATATTGCATCTCGACTAACAAAACCTTCTTAATTTCTAGGTTCTAAAACTTATAACCTTTGAAACCATATTTATATCCAATAAAGATACACTTTTCATATTTATTATCTAGCTTACCCCTATTCCCCTTTAGGACTTGTATATAAGCATCACAACCAAATACCCTAAGATGTTTAAGACAGGGTTTCTTACTAGTCCATAGCCCATGTGGATTCTTATCATCCAGTGCTGATGATGGTGATTCTTTAATAGGTAACACACAATACACCATGCCTCTACCAAAAATTCTTCTCCTAACCTAACATGACAAAGCATACTCCTTGCTTTTTCCATTAGTGTCATATCCATCCTTTCTACAACTCCATTTTACTAGGTTGTGTATGGACTAGTCTTTTGCATTACTGTTAGGTTCCTATACCAATAGGTGTCATATATCATGATTGATTGGGTTTAGCTTTGAAATATGTACATACCTTTGCTTGTTGCAAATGTTTTCCATATTTGTAAAAAATTAAAAATTAAAAAATGTAAAGAGGGTATGTCCTAGAAAAAAGAATAAAAGGACAAAAGGAATGAAGAAAAGGTCGAAAAATGAAAGAAAATGAACCCCAAGAAAAGAAAAGAGACCATGAAAATGTGCAAGTCTAAATGCCACTGCTATTTTACTTTTTGTATAATAAATATTGTGTGCAACTTGTCACCTATACCACAATCCATGAGTAGCCAAACAATTTAAGCTTGACTAGTTCATATTTTCAATTTTATGTTTTAGAGATCGAGAATAAAAATGTGACCAAATTATTTAATCTTAGTAGATAAGTAGATAGGTAGAGTGAATAAAAGGATCTCAACAGTTTAATATGAGCCCTTGGATGTAATGAGGTTAGATTTAGATAGGAATTCATATGTAAAAGAAAAGAAATTTTGACAAGGGTTTGCGAGTCTAAATGCACCCTAATAAAGAAGTTAAAATGCTAGGATAAATTAGGTAGGGTAAGTAGATGATGGTTGCAGAATAAATGTCTGGTGAATGGTTAAGTTAAAAGCTTAAATCTTTTTCTTTCATCACATGGACAAAGCACAACTCACATTAGAAGGCACATCAAGCAAATAAAGTCAAAATAATTAACTTCCCTACTCCATTTTCCCCTAAAAATTCACTAATTTCCCCCAAGTGCTAAAGATACCTATAAAAATGTTAGAGGGGCTCAGAGCATTTCTTTGATTTTTGGAGGGACTGGACCCTCGGCCCAATAATTTTAAATACTTAAAGTACTTAAATCCCCTTCATCAACATTTACCCCTCCATAAAATCATTCATTCCCTTAATAAAACTTTTCCTAAGTAAAATCCTATTTTACTTGGGAAAATTAAAACATTTTATCCCTAAACCCTCATATTCAATTAGCCTAAGTTATAAATGTTCTATGATGAATACATTTTCAAAAACATTTAACTTAGTGCATTTCACATTCCATAAGTCATATTAACTTCTAACTTGTATTATTATTTAACTCCCTAAAACGAATTACCCCTTCCCCGTATTATTATTAAAAACCCGAAAAAATACATATCCCACCTCCGGTTGCAATATAACCATAATAAAGTCCATAAACAAAATCAATTAACCAATCATGGTTAATTAAGAACCTAACCCCTACCATGTTAAAACAAGGATTAATTAATCCCCATGACTAATTAATAACTTTTTGGACCAATCACCTTACCACCGATATGATTAACAGTTTAATTAATATTGGGCCCACCCCCCGTTAACCTTCTGCTGCTTCCCATTGCCAACCACCATCTGATCGAATCCCTCAGATCCGACAGATATTGCTCATATCGCACACTCTTTTTGGTCTATTGTTAGCATGCGATGTGAGTGATTTCCCGAATAGTTCCCATGCTACGTGTCAAAATATGTGTGGAATCGCGCGAACCCCTACTTAATACCACTTACCTCCCAAAAGCTATGCGATGAAAACTAATACTGCTCCCGATTACCGCCTCCACTAAATGACCAAGATGTCCCATCAGTCAGTTAAATCCAACTTTCATTTTCATTTACCCACCAATATCAAACATTTACCAGTTTAAACACGAAAACCCCAGTTTTTCTCGTTTTCACATGATTATGCAGTAAACCGTATGTAACCCATCTATGCCACCTGAAGCCTTTTTTAACCAATTTGAGCATGGTTTACCTTCCGAAAAGAATTCTAGACTCACTCCACAAGCCTTTCAAGCTCAAATGAAACCTTTTCGACCTCCCCTGCAAGCTAATGCTTTCTTAACAGTTTGTTTTGTTTTACAGGTGATGAGAAGACCACAACCTTCGCTAAATAGTATTAATACTAGTCATAAGGCCTGTTTAATCCAAGATTGTTATCAAATCTATTCAAACAGAGATGAAAGATAAAACATACAGTAAAAAGACAAGCACTGGAACCATGAAATTAGACGATTTACTGTTGAAACAGATAGTAAAAACCTAAAATACACATTGAAGGTAAGAGGACATAGTAAAGAATAGTCAAAGTGTATCAGGGTTAAAGAGTATCAGATTGAAGCCCAAGTCAAGTAAATCAGCTAGGATGAAGATAAGCAGTAGGGAAGACAGTTACAAAGCATACAAATTCATGTCAAAATGAAGAAAAATAAAAAATAAAACGGACTGGTAAAAGTAAACAGTGAAAAGTAAATAGTAAAAGTAAACATGGATGCAGTAAGGGCTAAATAGATATGAAAACACTTTAACCAACAACAATGATGTTTACCATGAAGTTTTGACATCTATTTGAAGAGCATATTGTGAACAGCTGGAGCTGAATTTTGGGAAACTGAGAGAGGTTTATCTCAAAAACATTCTTATCTACAAAAAAACTTTCACTTTTTACATATCTATCACGGATTGAGATATACAAGCATATCATTGGACCCTAATTTTGCATAATTTTTGAGGCAGAATGCACAAAGGAAGGATGCAGTTAGTGACTGGGATGCCTCATCATCAACTAAGAGTTGCTATCAAATTCAAATTTCTCTTCTTTGACACCATAAATCCATAGAAATAGTGCCAAATAGATTCATTAGTTTTGAATGTCCTTTATTTAAGTTCTATTAATGTAAACAGTTGGAGATATTTGTGAAACTAATCTTGATATTTTTTCAACATATTTTAGTTTACAATTAGTATAAATACTTCTTCATTTGAAGTATTTTGGGTGGACTCTTAGACATTTCTGTAGACAATTTACTTTTGGAAGTGAAGTGTTGTTGAACAACTTTTCTATGGTTGGCTGGAACAAAGTAATAACGCAAAGGACTTTTACAGGATACTTGTGTCAAATGAGAAACAAATAAGTACTCTATATCTTGTGTTTTTACAGTTTTCTGGTTTAAATATTCATATGTGTTTCATATCTAAATGATAAACGAAAAATTATATTTGAGAAAGAGCTTTAATGCATTCTGTCTTTAAAATCATTTACTTTCTTAATGTTTTCTTCCAAGCTATTATAGATAGGGAAATCTTAATTGCTCCCTGCTTTCATAGTTTATCATTGTGACCATTTAACAAAGAATTCTTATTTTATTTTTGTTTGTGGAAAAACCTGTGAATAGTTTTTGAAATCAATGTTTCGGACTAGCTTAGTGAGTCCATCATCAGGGCAATGTGATTTGTATTTTGAGAAGAGAGAGCCATCTTCAGTTGACTCCATAGCCCAATGGCCTAAAATACCTTGTTCTATCCATCTACTCCTAAATTCCACCATCCAAACAAAAATCACCTACACGCTTCCATAACTAACCTACTATCTCACAAAACAAATCTAAGTCATAAAGAGAGAACCCTCTCTAAGTGTAGGTTGGCTAGAACCTATACTTAAAAGATTGGTTTGTGGTTACCTCAGAAATTTCTTTCTTTAACCTTGAGAAAATTCTGAGTGATAACACTTGCTATACTACAATTCTTACTTAATTATTCAAATTCATTCCCACATAATTCTCCACCATTATCTATCCTTAGCAACTTAATTTTCTTCTCTTTTTGATTTCCCACAAGAGCCTTAAGCTCTTTGAAATTTTTAATGACTTCAAAATTCTTCTTAAGGAAATAAATCCATTTATTCCTTGGTAAATCATCTATAAATGAGACATAGTACACATATTTTCCAATTATGAAACTGACATAGGTATATACACACCAATGTGCATCAAATATAATATTCCCTCTACCCTCATAGCAACAGAAGAAAATCTTACCCAAATATGATTCCCATATAAAAAATATTCTTAAAAATCAAATTCCAAAGAGAAATTAGATAGATCTTCTCCCATTCTATTACCATGTAGTACTTGAAGGCCCTCCTCTCTGATATGCCCTAGTCTTTGATGCAATATCATAGTCTTTTCTTTAGAGAATGTATAAGATTTTCCTTCTTTAGCTCCACTCTTAGGAAAAATATAACTATTGCACCCATCATTAGTAGTACTTCCTAATAACTTATACAAATTTCCAATATGAACTCCCCTAAGAAATAACATTAATTCCTTTAACCATACTAAAATATTCTTTTCAAACACTATTTTTACAACCGCATCACTCATCTTACTTATAGAAATGAAATTTCTAGCTAATCGTGGGATGTGAAAAACACTAGGTTTTCTAATCCTTCCACCCATAAGCTTCAACTTAAATTTTTATCATATTATGATTCTAGTCGTTGAATCATCTCCTAAGAAAAAATCACCACCATCATATCTTTCATATTCACCAAACCATTCCCTATGAGGATTCATATGAAAGGATGCCCCTAATTCAACCAACCATGCCTCATGTTATACATGTGTACTTGAATAAGCCAAGTACACATCTTCTATTTCATATGAGGGGATGCTTTCTTTTGTAGAAGGAGCATCATCACATCCCTTCCCTTTGTCAACAATTTTGGATCTAAAATCTTTCTTGTAACGCCCTTCTTTTCCACATTTTTAACATACGATTATGAATTTTCATAGATATTTCTATCTTCCTCTATATTTAGATCTCCCACTTGAGGACTTATTTATATTTATATTATGGGATTATCCTCTTACACACAAGTCATATGAATTTTAATTTTTCATGTAATTCCATCTCATCTCCTTTTATAACGAGGATGTGACTATTTCATCAAAACTTAAAATTGGTTGCATTACTCCCGATGGAAACAACCAAAATACCCCATGAATATAGTAAAGAACACAACAAACTAATACACTTATCTTCATTATAAATATTAATATCAACACATCATAACCGACTTGCCATATAATTGAAGGAATTTATATGCTTTATCATTTAGTATCTATCCTCCAGCCACAACATATACATATTTTTCCATAGATTTTTTTTTTTAACCAAATTCGTAGACTGATACGAAGTCCCTAAATTGTTCTTTACCTCTTGATACAACTTGGTCTAGTCCTCTATTGACATCATTGTTCGTGTAGTACTTAGATTCATATTAATCCAATAATCATTGTCCACCAATAGATATTCCATTTTAAGTTTCCGTAGCTTAGAACTCCACCCATTCAATTTCTTAATCTCTATCTTTGAATTGCTTGAAATTTCCTTTTAGTACAAGAATCGATTTCATAGATATCCTACTGTAATAAGGTCTACTTTAGGCTTGAACCAACCCTCTTAACCAAAAAATCATCCCCTTGAAGCCAAACCTACTCTGATACGAAATGTAGGTTTTAAATCTATACAATTAGTTTTTGAAAATAGATTCTTAAAAATATAGAAAAGATGCAATGGACCACATACATATTAAGACAAAGACTTTATCGTGGGAACCCAAATTGACAAAACCAAAAATATTTTTTCATATATTCCTCTTTACAATAATAAAACTATAATATATATATATATATATATATATAATATATATATATATATATATATTATATATATAATATATATATATATATATATATAATATATATATATATATATATATATATATAATATACAGATATATATAGTGAGAGAGAGAGAGAGAGATAATATAAATGACCAATCCATTTACTCTACATTATAATAAAACCATAGTTACTTAACTAGAAATACAAAAGCATGGGTTCAACCACCATTTGCCACAAAATCATTAAAAGTAAAAATTTTGTGTGAAAATTTGCCAAAAAGTGGATACAAAAAACAACCCAAATTTTTCAGGGGAACCACCTCCAAATCTTGAGCAAGGGGCCATTTAGGGGAAATGCCTCAACTAGGGTTTCTAATCCTGTTGCTTCTTATATTGAATTTTCTTTTTGAACATTTCAAGATAATTTTTAACTCTTCATTCTCTTTCCTCAAAGCATCAATTTATTGAGATAGAGGATTAGTTTCAAAATTACCAGGTAGGGAAGTATCTTCTTAGTGTTTCCCACTTTCTTCTTCTTTACTTTCGTTGGCTTGTTCTTCTGGCCTTTTCACTTCTTTTTTAGTAGAAAGAGTTTAAGATGATGGATCATCTGGAAGTGGAACAATAATTCTCACCCTCTTGTTCAATAATTTTCCACGATGAGGTTTTTCTAATGGCCTCTTGCTCAATCTTCTTCTCAAAGGTTTCTCCTGTTCTTCCTCTATAGGACATCCTCCATGAAATATTTCAAACTTCCCCTATCAATATCCATTGGTGTTTTAGTGTATGCTCTTTTCTCAGGATGGGAGTCTTCAACCCTTGAATCAATAGGAGAGGTTTTCATAGGGGTTTCTTCCTAAATATTTTTTGCACATGTTTCAGGCCGAGAAATACTTCTTATGCTTAGTCCTACTTCTTCTAATTCAGATTCTCCTTCCTACTCTTCAGGTTCACTTTCTTCAAGTTCCTCCTAGAATGGTATTCACTACTAAATATTGACACAATTTTCGATGGTTCTTTGTCGTTTTTGCGATGGGGTTTCATAGTTATAATGACAAAAGGATATTTCAAAAAATGTTGTTTCTGGAGTAGTCGCACATTGATGCCTTCCATTTCATCGAAATTCTAATGCGATCCATCATCGAACTACTGAAACTTCTTTGTCGCAAACTTTTTTCGAAATTTCCCATGGTTGTAACAATGATGTCATCATAAATGACGTCACAATATGATAGATCTGACAAATTTTTAAAAGATATTGCAAAGAACCTATCATGGTTATGAAATTACTACCATCAAAGCCTTTGTAGAAATACCAAAAGTATTTCCAGTTTTTTAAAATATATTGCAACAAACTCACCATGGTTGTGACACTACTACCATAAGAACTGCACCATAAGACCGACATGCTTGCAATTTTTTTGAAAGATATGGCGACAAATTTTCCATGGTTGTGATGTTACAACCGTTAGAAGGGTTGTTTCAAAACTAACATGCTCACAATATGTTTTAAAATATATTGCAACAAGCCCACCATAGTTGCAATGAAATTTAGATGGAAATGATGTCAGAAGACTGATAGAGATGGAAATTTAAAAAAATAAATAATTGGTGCTTAAAATTTCCATGACCACATAACCCCATCCTTACAATTTTTATAATGTCCATGATGGGACGTTTGAATTTTCCTCCCCATATTTCTCGTCGATTATTATAACCTTGAATGGCCTAACACTGGTCTATCATCATCATCTCAAAATGACCAGACTAATGAACATTTACCATGGTTTTCATCATCATTTCACACTATCTCATAGATGACCCTTCTACAAATTATATGAATGAATTTCTTGCAGGCCATTCCCTCTGCCTAGCCTATGATTGATTGTGACAATAAGTGAATAAAGGAAAATTTATAAGAAGAGGATTGTCAACATGGATTAACTACCTCTCATGGATCCTTATCTCTGACGATGTGATCATTGACTAACACCTACAAGTTTTGGTCTAATGACAATCGTGATTCCCAACACGTAGACAGTTCATCCTCCTCCATCCACCACATAACTAGAGATTTCCTAATTTTTCACTTCCAACATTCTATTCTGGAAATTAATTTTGGTAGCTAATTTTATCAATAGTAAAAAATAGACTAAATTGTCATATACACTAATAAAATTAAAATTTAGAGTTCATTGAATTCAATAGTGTATATGAAAATTTATTTGAATTTCAGATGTGTTGTGACTATCAATAGAATTAGCTTCCAAAATGAATTTCTAGGATTATAGAATGTTGGAAGTGACAAATTAGGAAATTGCTAGTTATGGAGTGGATGGAGGAGGACGAACTGGTGGTGATCCCCTGCCTATCAATTTTCATGTATTCATCTGTTGTCACAATCAATCATAAGCTAGGTAGAGGGAATGGCCTGCCTGAAATTCATGCATATAATATGTAGAAGGGGTCATCTATGAGATAGTGTGAAGTGATGATGATAGACATGGTAAATTTTCATCCACCAGTTCATTTTGAGATGATGATGATAAACTAGTGCTAGCCCATTCAAGCTTATAATCATTGATAGAAAATGTGGGGAGGACAATTCGTACTTCCCATAATGGACATTACACACATATGTACTTAAATTGTCATCATAATCACAAACTATTATGAATATTAAACTAATATATGTTAGAATTTTGTTAGACTAATATAGATTAGAAAATGAAACCAATATATAATAGAATTTTCTAGATTGCCCATCATTAGGCTCTAAGTATTTCGTGAACTACAACCATACAGAACCTAAAGGTTCTAATTTAGAGCGATTGGGAATACCTTAGACTCAAGTATTTACAATTGAATTGCATACAAAAGACTTCATAGAAACACATACGACATGCACAACATGTGTTGAAAAATGTATTTCATTATCTCATAGGCCTTTGGATTGGGGTGGCTCATCCTTTTTCAAAATCATGGAGCCCAACTCCTCTTCTTGTTTGGTGGGTGAATTATTATATTTCTCCTTGTAGACTTGTTGTTAGTAAAACAATAATCTGATTATATGGGTCTATTTACTTGCATATTTTTTAATGCTAATGTTATCTAGTTATGTCATTTTGTCTCCGCCTATTTTTTCAAAAGGAAAATATAGAAACTATGTCTTCATTAAAATGAGGATTGTTTTACATTTGCATATTTCTATTGCTTCTTGACCAAACTAGCTTGCTACCCATGGACATGTGTCACAATATTAAAACTAAATCCAAACAGTTAGCACACTAATATGGAATTGGTTCATCACTAAGAACATTTTGCAAAAGTATAACCACAAAAATGTAATTAACATCACAAACAAAGAGAAACATGCAGAAAATAAAATACCTCTAGTAAGGGGCAAAATAGAACCAAAGATTCCATCATTTAGATCTCAAAATGGCCTTGGCCACAAATGTTACAATAAACATAAAATTCATATGACATTTTCCTAGGAGAGAGTGCCAAACCATCCTTGGAGAGAGCGTTTGCCTCAAGGTTTTGTTCTTGATATACATGTTAAAAGGACATGTCGCTTAAGGAAACCTTTAAATCCTAGATTCATTGCATCTAAATGCATAGTGAAGGGACATCCAACTCTTTCTTGCCTTGTATCCACTGAATCAATGTAAGGGAGTCCCCAATTAGCTTTATCTTCTCAATACTGACCCATGACACACATTAAAAAACACCCTAACAATCATTCTAGACCTACAGTTTCCCCCAAACTCATCCAACCAACAAAAGCGATATAGGGAATATTGGTCAACATGAAGAAATACTCCATAGCTACATCGACCCCGTGAAGATACTCCATCAAAGTAAGATATGGGGAAGATGCCATCCAAATCAACCAAGGTGACAGATCAAGAATTTTCCTTGGAATCCAAGGATCGATTTCTTGAAAGTATACAACAATATTTAGGGAAAGAACCTTGATATCTAGGATTTTACCCTAAAAATGAGGTCATTTCTAGCCTGCCAAATCCCCCATAGTATATAAATTGGGACTTCCCTCAAATTAATGGTAAGTTGGATGTAAGAAATGAGGCAAGCAGAGATATCAAATACTTCACGAGAGACATTAACCCCTAGGAGAAGGGATACCTCCTCCCAAAAAACTCCAACAAATAGGCATTTCAGAAAGAAGTATGTGTTGTCCTCCAAATCATATTTATACAAAATGCATCTGTATGGTGCAATAAAACCCAATTTCATTAGTTTATCCCAAGCCAAAATGCGATTGTGGATGGTAAACCAAACAAAGCATCTTAATTTCAATGGGATGTCCCAACCCCACATATGAGTTGACCAGTAAACAAAAGGTAAGGGCAGTATGTTTGAAGAGATGAAAGCATATGCTTCCTTGGCACAAATCCTTCCGTTCATGATGTGACTACCCCGAACCAGTTGATCCATGCACTATTAAAGTGTGATTCCTACTTGGTAGAGAATATTTCTATAGTATTCCCACTCCCTTTCTCAGTGTTTAGGTATACCTATTTTCCACGCATGGGGTCATGCCTGGGAAAACAGTGGGATATGGTCTCCCATACACATATTGGCTAGGGTATTTTCCCCCTCATGATTTAGAAAATGGATCAAAGGGGTAGAGAGTATATGGCATCCAGACAATCCCTTAATGGCATCCTTCCCAATAAATATATTTTTCCCATTCCCCCCTAGCCAACGAAGGTTGCTACATAACCACGAGATCACTTATCTGAGGCTTCACCATATGATAGATGAGCCAGTATTTGAGGGTTCCCTTGCTATAGCCCATTTCTGCATTTTCCAAAACATGTTCTTTGCCATAGACCACCTTCATTAAATACCTCCATAAGTTTTTGGCCAAGAGAGCCAGATTAAACCTTCTGGTATTTAGAATTCCTCATCCACCCAATTGTATAGGCCTAGAGATCATGGGTAGCCTTATAAGATGAATCTTGTTAATGTTACCAGAGTGAGACCATAGAAATTTTGGGATGAGGGCGTTAATATTGTGTATGATTTCCTATAGAATATGAAAAAGGTGCATCCAAAAAACTTGAATGCCTTGTAATACAACCTTAATCACAATGACCTGACTACCAAGTGAAAGCCACTTATGGTCCCAACTGTTGAATTTCCATGACCTTGGGTCTAGGTTAGAGTCTAAAAATCACTGACGCCACTAAACCAATAATCTCAACCATAAGCTACTTTCACAATGGAAATATAAAGTAGTAAATCACATATGCACAATATACACAATTTTAAACAAAATTGTACAATATGTACAATCCCAATCTTTGTTATATTAAACCAAATTCTAAATAATACAATAATATATGGTATACAAGATACAATGACAAACTTCACTGCAACTTCTATGTTGTATCTTTTGCTATTGGTCCTTCACTTCTGTATTTCTTACTAATAGTGCCTTAGTCCATCAAGGCATATACACATCGAGACTCCAAGAGGGTTGCCTCCAATCACTGTTGCAAGTCATGTTTACTACAATGAGCAAGGGTTCATCAAACTACTCTCTAGGTAGGCCTAATTCCTGAGCTCTAATCTCCCATGCTAGCAACAAATTTCATCCATCAAAGTTTTTCACTTCGGCACCGATCTTCACCCAAGCTTTAGTTTCTCTTCTTCCTTCAAGATAACTCATCTAGGGCTACTTTAGGTAGCCAACACACTTCCCTCCAACCAGCTCTATAACAACCAATCCAAGCAATGCGGAATTTGTACCTAATATGACTTTTCCTCACCTCAGAATGTCATAGAAATGGCTCCAACATGCTACAAAATGTCTGATCCCATTTTGGTCAGCAAACTATGATCCAATACATACCAAATTTTGTTGTTGTGTCTCCTGCAATTCTACAATTTATGGGACTAGTTAGGGCATACACCACCGTCCCCAACCACCCACAAATACACCCAGAAATTACCTTATCTTGTTGTAACTCCTACTCTAAGGTTTTTTGCTTGTTTGTGCTACTATTGTAGGGTAAATTTAGCCCAAAAATAGGGACAAAATCCCTAAGAGGACTGTGACATTCCTTTCCAGCCCAATCTACGACTGCGGTAGCCTCCTGGGAGGATTTTCCACCCTCACAATTTCTCCAACTCCCTTCATTGCTCTCTCTAGGGTTGTGGCTTCTTCAAAAATGGTTGTGGCTCCTCCAAACAACCTTTTAGGCTCTATTTGTCACCCCAAAACAAACCACACCCATGCACAAAAAACTTGGCCTCTTGCTGAATATTTCGGACCCTAAAACATATATGTTCCTCCTTGCTAACTCAGCCTCCAAGTTGTGTCTTATTTCAGAGCTCAACGAGTTATCTTCTAGTATTGTATTGCACTTGTTGGATGATTTTATCACCCTCATATCACCTTCTATATATACCATAAAGAAGGGCTGAACATCACATTTGAAGTGACACATCCATTGGCTCTTCAAGTCGATCTACTTGAAAGCCAACAATTACTAGTCATATTCAAAAATTCATATCTCTCTAACAACAACTCGGATTCAAACGGTTTTCATTGAATTGGAATCATCTTAGCACTATCATCCTTAGCCATCACATGTCGTGAATACATCATTGTTTTTCCCCAAAACATGATGGGTTCCAAAACCCCATACTTAGGTTCCAAGCCCACAAGTTGCCCTTATGGTGATTTTCCCTCCAAACCCTAAATGCTAAGGCTTGGAGTACCTCCCAAAATACACAATTCAACACCAACAGTGCAACTTCTTTTAAAATTTTGTTAACAGCTAGTCCCAATCTTGATTTTTATGCTTTACTGGCTTTAGAATACAACCCAAGTACTTAAATCCAGTATGCATTCAATGAACTTTCACTCAAAGTAATGCAGCTATATTTTGGATCTTCTTTGAGTCAACATCGCCTATTATTATCTCTGATTTGTTTTTTTTCATGTAAATGCCAGAGGCTTTTCCAAAATGGTCAAAAATCTTGTGGAATTATGCCCATTCAGTTAATTTTTCCTCCCACGCAAAAAGAACATCATCTAGAAATAACATGTGATTAGTTTCTGGCAACCTTACAGCCCACAATTAAACTAGCCTCCATATTAACTTTTATTCCTCTGCTAAAAGCATCCATAATAAGTATGAAGAGAAAGGTAGAGAATGCATAACCTTGACAAAGCCCCTGATGAATCTTGAAGAAATCTGTGGGTTCACCATTGATAAGAACTGCCATTGAAGCAAAGAAGAAACAAGCATTAACCCATTGAAGGTGCCTACGTGAAAAACTAATTTTGTATAAGATCATTACAAGAAATTCCTAGTCCACACAATCATATGCCCGATTGAGGTCAATTTTCATTAGATAGTTTTAATTTTCTGGTTTTGATCGAGTGCATGCACTCTTGGGCTATCACAAAAACATCCTGAATTTTCCTTTTAGACAAAAATCTGAATTTCTCCAACATAATGTGAGGAGATAATATTCATTTGATTATGTTTTCTCAGAGCTTTGATATCATCTTATAAACTAAATTACATAATGATATGGGTCTAAAGTCATGAAACAAAAGAGAGTTCGCCTTTCTAGGAATTAATGTAAAAACAATAGAGTTGATGGCACCTAGAAAATTCCCAGAGATTCTAACAGCTTATGCCATTCTAACCAACTCAAGACCTGCCAACTCGAAATGTAACAAGAATATGTTAGCAAGCCATCCATCTGGACTTGGACTCTTGTCCTTAGCCATTTTCTTAAGATTCTATTGTGACTCCTTTCTCATGATAGGCTCATCCATCATGTCTACATTCTCTTCATTGACCATCTATGAGAACAAATTAACTAAATCCAATTTTTATTCCACGTAATCACCATCTTCTTCCTTGAATTTATTTCTAAAGTGTCTAAAGGCTTCCTTTTTTATTTCCTCTAATGTGGTATGGGTGATCCCTTCTTCTTTTTTTATTTACCATATAGTATTTTGTTGTTTCTTTTTAGATCCAACATGGTGGAAACAATTTGTGTTCCTATATCCACTTTTGATCTATACTAGCAGACTTCTTTGGTGCCATTCCTCCTCCTGAACCTTGATAATTTTCTCTTTTCTCATCACTAGATTTAGTATGGATTTTTTTTTTTTTTTTTTTTTTTTTTAATTTTTTTATGGGAGAACCAGGAGCTATGGGGTCCATTAGAAGAGAAAATTATCTCTCTGTATCAAGAATTTCCTGATTAGCCTCCTTTTTGTGCTTACTTAGCCATCCTTTAACCTTTATTTTTACTCTCTTAAGCTTAAATAGGATTTGCAATAATGGATCAACAATGATTAATGGGCATTAATGAGCATTCGACAGACTTAAATCATGGAAGGGCGAAGTCCTCGGCCCTTGCAGAGCATGCCGAGAAGACTAAACATCATGTATGTATAGAAGAGGCTCGTTTCATTGCAAAACTTGCGCAGTTTCACCATCGGAAATTTAGAGAGGCACCTGAAATCAAAAAAAGGCCTAAAAACCTTAATAGGGATGATGACTAGAAGATTAGTAGTTGCTGCAGCCCAGCACTCTCTTCCTAACCTCTTCATCCCTATTTTCATTTGTTTTGTGTTATCCTTTATCCTCCCTTAATCTGGTTTGAATTATATTAATTTTCTCTCCCATATGATTATTAGTAATTGTATCTTTCACCCTTAACCCCTTTTCCTAGAAAATGAAATTAACCTTGAAATAAGAGTTATAACATGAAATATTATAAATAATACAATAATGTAGCCCAATAATAATATTAGTCTTTTAATAAAATTATTCAGATTATAAGCTAGTAATATGAGCTAAAGGTTAATATTAATAGTAATATTACTATTCTATATCATAATAATATGATATTAGGTTATATTTTATCACTTTCATAATATAGTAATATTAGTTTTAATATTATTAATATTAATATTAAAAAAAATAATTAATTTAATTAATTAACTAAATAAATAAATAAAAAATAAAATAAAAATAATAATTTCTAACTTTAATTAAGTTCTAGATTTAAATCGTATTTTAATAATGGGTATATAATAATAATATTATCAATATTAGACAATAGTCACTTGGAATTGAGATTTACCATTATATTTATTCTAATAATTTAATAAATAAACATTAAAAAAAACAAAAAAAAAATAAATAAATAAATAAATATATCTAAATAACAATAATAATAATAATAATAATAATAATAATATATAAATAAATAAATAAATAAATAAATTTTGGTCCCTTCCCCTGGGCCTAGTAAATCCTAGCCGTTAGAGGTCCTATTTATTCGTTACTCAGTAGAATATAGCTGTTGGAATGGCCTACTGTCCCTATTTAACTTATCACTCGGATCGGATCTTCAACTTGTCCTGACGATGAACCACACTGGTTGGTTCGAAACGCATCGACAGATGATTTTTTATTTGATTTTGCTGAAATTATTCTCACAAAATGATTAATGGGTTCACTGTGGTCCAATTAATGTTGACCAATTCTTGGAAATCTGGATCGTTTAACCATACTGGATTAAATTTGAATGGAAATTTAATTTACTCCTACTCGACATGACATTCTAGGATTATTGCATCATGGTCCAAGATATCCGAGAAGAATTTATAGGACTATAGATTATTCATCCTATGGTACCATAAAGAGTCAACAAAAATTCTGTCAATCCTCTTTTCTATGCCCACCTCCCTAATATTCCCACTACGTTAGGTAGGGAAAATAGGAGATGGAACAACATCTTCACGAGCCTTATGATCGAAGAGCACCTTAAAATAGCTCGCTAAAGGATCCAGCACTGCCCTCTAACCCCAACCTTTCCTCTCACCAATAGTAAAATTCAAATCCCTAGAGATTATGATCGAGCATATATCTAGGATAATAGTTGAATCCACCTACTCCTAAAAACCTTTTTGATAATTGTATGGTGCATATATGTTCATTATACATATTCTTTTAGTGATACCCAAACTGTATCCATTCAATAAATCCCCTCCACATGACTGAAATGACTAGAAAGTGAATACAGAGGGACCCTAGATAGAAGCCAACCCACCGAAGTTCCCATTCAAACTTGTGGCACATGCACACCAAAAAGGGAAATTTTTAAGGAATATCTAATGGCTTCTCTTTCAATATCATTGTTTCTAGCAACAATACAATTAGTGAATTTTTTGTTTTAATGTAGTGTTTTAAAGATCTTACTATTTGGGTAGATCCCAACCCTCTAACATTTAATGACATTATACTCATTGGGATGTGTTTGAAGTGAGACATGATGCTCTAAGGTCCTAGAGGGTTGTGGGGGCAGGTGAATCAAATGATGTGTTGGGGGGCCCAAGATCAAAAGCTAGATATAGTGTCGCTTCCATCACTTTTGAGAATCGAGAATTTAGTTACGCCTCAATCTCATCGCTTTGTGTGATCTTCCTGTATTTTTTACCCTTTTTATTATTCGACTAGATTCGACTCTGATTTTTCCCCTCTCATTAGACTACTCCATATTGTGAAAAATATTTTTCTTTATTGATATGGGTTGAAGTTCAAGTCCCGTGTCTTCTGCAAGGGCCACTAAATCCATATTTGTCGAGATTGGAGATGTGATATTATCATGCTCATTTTTGTTGCAAATTGGTGATAGTAATGAGCGTTTGGTCGATTTATTTGCTGATTTATCATAAGTTATGGCTTTCCTCATTGTTGGACTTTGATTAGGAAGCATATTAGATTTTTCACAGTAATATTTGTTCTTTTCTCTGATTCTAGCTCCAAATATGCACCATGAGCTTCCCCTGCCACTTTTTCAGGAAGTGCCTCATCAGCAGGAGCACCATATATTGTAAATTTCATAGATGTTTGTGGGAATCCTTCTTGTGTCCCGTGATTGATATGTCTTGCAGGTAGCCTCTATTATGGATTAAGCTTCTCAAATATCTGCCTTTTCCTCCATATCAGAAGGGGAAATTTGCCAACAAATGTCCAGTTTGGTGACATTATAGAAAACTAAAAGGGATTCTCCACTAGTAAACTTGTTGGCAGATAGAGAAAGTAGCATAGTAGATATCAATTGTTACAATTAATCCCCCTGCTATATCCACCTCCACTAGGAACCATGCGTCCTTCTTGTCTAGAAACCACATACACCCTTCATCTACATAATATAGTTTACCTATTTCGCTAGAAATTTCTTGAATCACTCCCTTTATCCATATTTCTATAGGTAGAGCATGTGGTTTGGCCCAAATGATTTTCCTTTTGGGGACCTCCATCACTAGATCGAAACCTACTTTCCAATTCTGAAGAACCATAAAACCCCTCCCTTTGAACCAAGGCAATGTCGTAATCTTTGTTGCATATTCTTCTTTGAGAAAATGAAACTTGAACCAACCATTTACCATTACATTAACCTTGGGTCTTGTTGTAGGGAAAACCCAACACCCCCATTATTTCAAATAATGGGGACCCTTTACATTAATTTTTGGCTAAACACCTTTTATGATTTTCATTAAGTTAATTATCCTAAAAAATTTCCATATTTATTTTCATCGAATTTCTATTTTGATTGTTTCATTGAATCTGAGTTTTCACAAAATCTCTGTCGATACTTGTTTTGCCTCATTTGTTCAGCCGATTTATAAATAGCACTCTTTTGAAGTTTGATCATTTTCTTGTGTAGACTAAAAAACGTAAAAAAAATGTATGATATGTCAATTTTTGCAATTAAAATAGTCATTCATTGTGAATATTAACTCTCAGTTAATTTTTACTAATTATTTCATTTTTCACTAATGGTCCTACAAAATGACCCAGCTAAATTGTACAATGGATGAAAACACATTTCAAGATCTTGGTAATTTACTCCAATTTGTTATTTTAAAACAAATTTTCAAACCCAAAACACCAAAATTGCAAAATGGTTGAAGTCCAATTTGTAGGATTGTTAATCCATGTGGGCCCCACTTCACATCACCTCTTCCTTTATGAAATCCTGAAATGTCGAAATCCCAAAATCCAAAAATTTTGAAATATCAGCATATCAACAAAATTCATTAGCACGCATTTTTCCGATATTATAAAACTCTGAATCTGCGATTGTGATTTTGAAATTATGTGATTGGGCTAAAAAGTTTTATCGTAAGTTTTTGGTTCATCGCCTTATGCCTCCTGAATCCTCTTACATCAACCTCACCTCACATTCCACTAACCTCACCCTCTATAACTCCTCTCCTCACTTAACGCCCTCTTCCCTCCATAAAACACTTATGTGATGTGACATGATTTGTTTTAACCATTTGAATTTTCTGGTTGATTCCAATGGTTTGTTTTTTAAAATTAAATTTTAGTATATATTATATAATATTATAATATAATATAATTATAATTATAATTGATATTAATAAGTTTAATATAATTTAGTTATAATATAATATAAATAAATATAATTCTAATTAATTTTTAAAAATCATTTCTATATATATTAAATAATTTTGTTAACAATTAATCGATTAATAATTAATTTAGTTTTGTAATTATAATTAATTAGCATTAATTAAATAATAATTGTAATCTAATTTAGAATTAGAATTTATTAAAAATTTCTGATTTTTAGCCGAGGCAACATAAATTTCTAAAATTTTGGCTATTTTAATATACCAACTTTGGAAGTATATAAATGGAACTTTTACTTGGCCAAATGAGGCCCAGGATGACTCATTGGAAAGATAAAATCATGGAGAATATTTCTAAGTTAGTCTTATTACCAGATTTTATCATTTATTGGGTGTAAAATCTATCAGAAGATCAAGCTCCGAATTTTTTAACAAAACTAATTTCTGAGTTTAATTTTCTGCATTATCATTTGCCCACAGATTCTTCTAGGTGCATATCCATTCATATATGTTCTTTTTGGCTAGTTAAAATATTCACAAAAATCAATACAAAGCTCAAATTTCTTGTATTTTAATTATGTAATTAATTTTTGATTGGATTTTTTTAATTCCAGATTTGACATTTTGATTTCATTTTTGCATTTTAATTTAGTTTTCATTTGTTTTTGCGAGAAAACAGTTGAAGAGATGAGGAGAATAAGATCTCAATCAATGAGAATGCTCCAGCAATAGGAGAATATAATTTTGGGGCAACGAAAATTAATGGAGAAGTTTTCTTCTTCAACAAACTTTCTTATTGAGAATTCTTTTGTAAATATTATAAATAAAGAATTGCAGAATGTATTAGAGGCTTCTCTTCTCTGCAATTCGAGAATTCTAAAAGCACTAATGTAATAGGGATTTAGAGTTGTAGGTCAAAGGAGAGAAAATCTCATATCTAAGGATTATTGAGGATTTTTCTTTTGCATTCTAAATTACGTATGGAGAACAGATCTTTCACTACTGCAGCTCTTGGTGTAACAACAACATTTCAATTGTAGAGGATTGTTGGAGATCAGAGCCAGAGAAATGGATTCAATAAATTTATATTTCTAATACTATTGTTCTAAATACTAGTTTCATTTTATGATGACATGAATGCATCATTTTTTTCATATTTGTGCACTATTGTCGAAATGAGTAATTTGTCTCAATCATAAGTTATTATTTATATGTGATATTATGGGTTGAATTTCGATTTCTGAGTAACTGTTTACTCATAAATCTGTCTTTTAATACTGTTTTAACAAATCATGATATGTTGTGAACTATTTCCTCATATTGTTGTTTAATTATTCAAATTATCGATTAAACAATCAATATCATTTTGTGAACTATTTCCTAAATGTTGTTGGTAGATTATTTCAGTTAAGAGGTCTCTAAATATAATGTGTTTTGGTATTCATAATGTCAGTTAATTGAACTACTTCATTATCTTGATATTCATTATAAGCTAGACATATTTAAAATGCAATCATTTAAATATCTTGCTCTCGGTTGGGTTAGATCTATATCTCCCTAATTGAGATAGGATTAGGATTTAGTTCATTTTACTTGCATTTTAGAATAATTTTGCATTTATATTAATTATACATTCTTAGAAGTCCTATTCCCAAAGAGGAAAACTTTAGTTGTGGCTTGGCTAAGCCCCAGATTAGCTTAAGGATCACTTTCTTACCTGATCATCAAGAGAGTTGATCTAATGTCTTCTCCATTGGTGGATGAAAGTAATATTTTAAGTCATTTATGGACCTAGATCAGAACCACCATATCAAATGGAAAAGGAGATTCATTAAGGTCTAGACCAGGTGGTCATCCCCAATGTTGTTGCAGTGAATTTCGAGGCTTCAACATTTTGGCGCTAGAAGGAGGGCTTGAAACTTGTTGAGTTTTAAAGTATTTGAATTCTAACATTTTATTTAATCATAATGGCTCCTCTTAAACATCCAATTTTGAGTTGTATCCATAGATGCACATCTTCTAATACTCCACCTAAAGTGGTAAGACTCTTGTCTCAAGTAAATTTTAATGGTAAGACGAATACTTCTGCATTTAATTATTCTTTACAATTCATTCAAAAATTTTCAAATTCTATTTTTCAAGGAATTGCTGAAGGCATTTTATGTAGGATTTTTACTCTTACATTCTTGGAAAAGGCCAGAAGCTTGTGTCAATCGCTTCCAGTTACCTCAATTCACTGTTGTGATCAATTTATTACAATGTTCCTTTGCAAATTTGACTGCTATAACTATGAATGGGTATGTGACGAAATCAAAGATTTACGAAGGTTTGAAAATGAGTCTCTGATTGACTTTACCATTCGATTTCATTTAAATTTCTTAAGATTTAAAATTAAAGAAAAACCCTCAGAAGAGGAATTATTATATTCGTTTGAATATATTTGCTCTCTTCCTCCCATTCATAATACATGTGAAATTATTTCAAGCTTTGCTCAATCTTCTTCCAATCTCATTAACATAATTGAGAATTCCAATATGGAGGTGCAAACAAATGATGATGAAGTGGCCTCTATTGTGTACGACCAATTTCTTCATTTAGTGCACACTTCCCAGAGTATTAATAATGATTAGATGCACTTTCACATATCAGCAAATTGCAATCACAAAGCTTGAAGAATTTTACCATTCAAATGCAAGAAGATATTAGCAACAATCTTGAAGAAAATACAACTTTGAAATCTGAAAATCAGTATGCATTAAATTCAGAAAATAAGAGCATAAATCAGCAAGTACAAGCAACGATTAAAGTTTCCAATAACACATAATTTGTCGTACAAATTTCTGAGTTCTTTTACGATGAGAAAATTCCAAATTCATAATAGAAAAGCAACATTCTTCAAGAAAGCACAAGTACACAAATGAATGATCTGAAATCTGACATTTACAATGAGGAGAATGCACAAGAGTTCCTAAATAGAGACATTTTAAATCCATTGCTTATGATTCTCACTTTTCTCTTTATTCTCATATTTTTACTGATAGCAATTTATCTCCTCTTAACCTTAATGATATTTCAGAAAATAGAGAGGTTGATCTTAAGAAATTTCCAATTAGTTTTTATCAAGATAGATAATTAATTATTGATCATTCTTCTAGCATTAACGAACATGTGCTTTACATTCCTTCTTGTTTTGATACATTAAATGAGATTGAAGAGAATTCTAATGAATGTCATGAGGTCATTTATGATAGTTACTTTGACATTGAGGATATTGATTTGTCTTCTTCACAATTGAATCCTCATGATCAAAGTCGAACCAAATGTGAAAATGAAGAACACTCTAATTCAAAAATTATTTCAAATAGTTCTCATTTTCAGACAATTAATCATACTCATGATTTCAACATTCAGAAAACCACTCCAATCTATGATTTATATGACAATCAACCTCTCATTCCTATTCATAGTTATAATCCTCTTTCTAATTCACAAGTTGGTATTAGCAATCATTCGAATTCCATTATAATGGCCAATTCTTGTGAAAAGGAAATTGTTTTAAATCAACCCCGATTTTGTTGTAACAATAATTTTAACACTAGTGTAAACTACGATTCAATTTTGTTATCTACCATTCACTTATTTTGTTTAAATTCATATTTGTTCTCTATTTTTAATTTTCGATTTTTAGATACTTTGTGCTGGCATATTGAGGAACTCAGTATTAAACACTCAATTGATGTGTTTCCTGAATGGGAAAATGAAGTTTCACATCATAATCATGAACATCAAGAGCTATTAATCTTCCAATTTCAATTAATGTTCATTTCTTATCGATTACTTCTATCTTCTCAAAAGAAGTATCAACAAAAGAGTGTATTTTCACAATATGACTAGCAATGTAATTCAATTAATAATCTTGCCTTGTATCTAACAGATTTCCATCCATATTTCATAGACCCAATTGAAAAATATTTGGAAATTTTTCCTTCATGGGAGATTGTTAATAGTTTAACACTTGCACATAAAACTAACAAATTTATGCAGGTCCTTATATCTAAAATATTATTTCCACAATCTCACATGTTATCCTCTCTTTTGAATCCCTTCCAATTAAAAATAAAAAATCATCAAGGTTTCTATAATCCAATTGAAATTCAGTTGGAAAGGGAATTTCGAGAGAAGGTACTTGCAAATAATATATTAGCAATAACTGTACATTCTGCTTTCAGATTTATTTTTTATTAGTTTAATTTTATTTGTATTTTTATTACTAATGTTTTACATGTACATACATGTAGGAATTAAAATTCTTACATGGTTGCATTGGAAGTATGACTATACCTAGTCATGTTTTCTTCATTAATTTAGAAATAGGAATATATTAATTTAAATTAGATATCTTTTCTTTTTGCACTTATTTCATTATTTCAAATTTTCAATAAATCAATTAATGAATCTGATTTGTTTTGGGCATCCCCTTCATTTTCAGAAAACAACTTAAAACATTTTAAGCTCTTAGATCATGCATATTTGTCAAAGCACTTGTTTGTCATGTTTTAGAAAAATTCACCACATTGATCATACATATGAAGAAATTTCAATAATTTTCCACAGCTTGACAATTTTTTATTCACAAGTAATTCTAAAGAGCTCATGTTTACTACTCATGTCTTCTGATGTAAATTTGAGGTGGATGCAATATAAAAACTCATTACTTAGCATTTTTAGAACAAATAAGTAGATGATACTAAACATGAGAGAAATTGAAGATTCATGAGGACTTCATCAACTTGATTATGGAGACTTGGCATAAGCAAGAAACCAATTATTTTTTAAAATGCAACACATTCAGGGAAGTATTATTGGTTGTTCATCAGAATTTGAGCATTTTTAATTTTTCTTTCATTCATTAAAACCCCAATAGGCCTTTAAAAACAATATCGAAAGATTCATATCGAAGCACTCTAATAGCATAATTTTCATCTTTTGAAAAGCTTTGATAAACATATTCCCTTATCCAATATTTCTGATATCTATTAAAAGGGGTTTTCTTAAAAGGCAAGGTTAACTTGGTCACTTTTGAATTGAATACCTAAACAATTTGTCAAACCCACAAAATGTGACATCTCATATCGCATTTCACATATTGGAGGTTTTCAATCGAGCATATCTCTAATATCTCAAATCACTGATTTTGATATTTGACGTCACTAATATTACAATGTCCATATAACCCAGACCTGATGTAACATTTAAATTTAGTTTTAAAAGATATCGCATTTGCTCATAAAATCACAATTTTGTTGGGGCATATGTTTAAAAGTTTTGATGTTCGGGATACGATATGAAATTAAATCCATATAATTAAGCGATCGGCTTCATTATTCATTGCACATTGGCATATAAATGATATTACATCCCGTATTCAAATATTCTGATTGTCAATTTCTTATAAAATTCAAAGTATGTCCCACCAATGAGCCACGTCATCTATCGCATTCTTACATATCGCAAGAATATTATCGGCATTTCCTATTCATAACTGCTCCAATCTCCGATATGATTATTCTTCGATATCATAATCGCTCCATCACAATTTTCCCTTGCTCGTATCGCAACCTTGCCATCGCAACACTTATATTGCATCGTGAGACTGAAATGATACCTTGTCTTAAGATCCTCTGATGTGATAAACTCTGATATATGCCTATCTGTCAATGTCTTTTAACTATTATATAATATTCAATCACATATCGGCAAAGGTGGATCTCGCAGTTTGAAGTTATGCATGGCAAAGAAACTTGCAATGTGAAACATCCAATGAGGCATTGTCCTATATAAAAGAATTTAAGGCACTCTTGGGAAACCATTGTGGTAATGGAGCGATAAATAAGAAATCTGGAACATTGTTAAATCATTTTGATTTCTCTTACATTTCATTTTTAATATATCACTCTATATTTAATATAAGAAATTCAAGGGCTCCCCATCTACACATATGTATTTCATTATCTTCAATTTGCTCTTAATCCTGAACAATTTATGAAAATCATGGAGTTGATATGAAACTTGTAATATTAAGAAAACATTCATGGTTGCGATTCATTAAGAAGTATATCTTCATTTTTATTTTTGATGGATTTGGTTTATTTTCGATTCCTTGAACACGAAATGTTGTTTTCTTTGGTTTATTGTTTGTTTTAGCATAGATTTAATAAATGATGATTTTGGGTTAATAAGATTTCAGTTAGTTCAGCTTCTTCATGCTTTTGATTCTAATTAAAGGAAGAAGTTATCTTTTATTGGAGAAAATGATACCTCTCACGTAAGATTAAATGCAATTCTCCAATGGTAAATTTCATGTACCACGTTCATTTATTTTCATAACTTTACTTTTGTTTCTAGTTTTTACTGATCTTGAACTCTATTTTATGGGTCTTCATCAACCTTTTACACCTCTACTAGATCAGTTTTGAAGTTCATTCTCTTTTGTTCAGTTTTCTTTAAGATTCTTGAAAGAAGCAGTAATGGTCCTCATTGAATTAATGAAATGGGGGAGTTTTCTAAACCTTTAGCTTGTTTCTTTAAGCATTACTTTTATCAGAAAATGGTTAAGATGTTTTTTGCATATTTTTCTTCGATTTTTTTTTTTTTTTTTGCAGCAGCAGACAGAGACTTCTCACTCTCCATTTTGAGAACCTCATTTCTTATAACTCTACAAGATAAACAAAATTAAATCTCAAAATTAGAAGGAACATACATATGATTATTTTCTTTTATCTCTATTGTTGAGACATTTGTATAAGTAGTCTTGTTGGAGTTTATCTTTTAAATTCGGATTTTTCTTTCAATTTTTTCTTTCTTCATTTTATTTTTGTTTGTTGATTTATTTTCTTATTTTAGTTTAGGAATTACTTTCCTTTTGATTTTGGTTTTGTTTTAATTTTGGTGACTCTTCCATGATTTATGTAAAAAAAAAATTCCTCACCTGATAATGATTACCATACATGAGAAATCTCTTAACTCTATCTATTTCATTTATCATTAAAGGCATATCTTTATGGAACCATAAAGCCCTATTGCTTTAAATCTTTTTCATGGAGGAACACACATCCTTAGTAAGTGATGGAGTTTACTTTTTTCAAGGAAAGAACTAATTCGAATTTAGTGCAACGAATCCCTCCCACCCTTCCACATAAAAGCCTATGATTGATAAATTCTAGGGAAAGAATTTGGAGTAAACATTATAAAAGTATTATGTCCATTAAACATAAATATCTATTACCATCCCACCTCTTTCACTTAAAAACATCATAAACTAAAATCTTGCAAAATGTGCTTATCAAAAGGGTGATTAAGAATCGAAGCATGGTAAATACAAGTAAGGCCCTTGGGGCTATGGACCCTTGCCAACAGTGGGACTAGGCTTGTATGGCATAAAAAACAACTTCGTTGGGTATTTTTTGGGCTCGCTGGCAGTGAAACGATGTCAAAGACAATCATAAAATGGATATATGCTTTATCAAAAACTCTTATCCCTACCTTCTTCTTTTTTTATATGAGGTAGTTTTAAAACAATGTTTCCCAAATTTGGATTCATGGCTTTTACTCAAACCTGTTTTGAGTACTCATCTTCACAAACACATATTGCTTAATCTATTTATGTGGGACCTATGGAAATGTTTTTTTGTTAATAGATTCCACGTTTTTCATTATTTTTAACCTTTGGGTAAATTAAAATTCATTATCTTTAACCAAAGATAATTGGTCCTTCCCAGGGTGTCACCATTGTTGTAGGGAGAACTCAACACCCCCATTATTTTAAATAATGGGAACCCTTTACATTATTTTTTGGCTAAACACCCTTTTATGATTTTCATTAAGTTAATTATCCTAAAATTTTTCCATATTTACTTTCATCTTATTTCTATTTTGATTTTTTTATTGAATCCAACTTTTCACAAGCTTTCCATTGATACTTGTTTCGCCTCATTTGGTCAACCAGTTTGTAAATCGCACTCCTTTGAAGTTTGATCATTTTCTTGCCTAAACTAAAAAATGTAAAAAAATGTATTGTGTTTCAATTTTTTCAATTAAAATAGTCATTCATTGTGAATACTAACTCTCAGTTAATTTTTGCTAATTCTTTCATTTTTCACTAACAGTCCTACAAAATGACTGAGCTAAATTGTACAATGGATGAAAACACATTTCAGGATCTTGGTAATTTACTCCAATTTGTTATTATAAAACAAATTGCCAAACCTAAAACCCCAAAATTATAAAAAGGATGAAGGCCAATTTATAGGATCATTAATCCACGAGGGCCCCACTTCACATCACCTCTTCCTTTCCGAATCCTAAAATGTCAAAATTCTGAAATATTGAAATCCCAAAATCCCAAAATTCTGAAATATCGACATATCGACAAAATTCATTAGTGTGCATTTTTCCAATATTATAAAACTTCGAAATTGCGACTGCGATTTTGAAAATATGCGATGGAGTTAAAAAGTTTTATTGTAAATTTTTGGTTCATCGCCTTATGCCTCCCGACTCTTCTTACATCACCCTCACCTCACTTTCTACTCACCTCTCCCTCCATAACTCTTCACCTCACTTAACTCCCTCCTCCCTCCATAAAACACTCTCATGACATGATTTGTCTTAATGTTTTGAGTTTTGGGGTTGATTCAAATGGTTTGTTTTTTAATTAAATTTAATTATATAATATTATAGTATAATCTAATGATAATGATAATGATAATATAAATATAATAAATATAATATAATATTTTAACTAATTTTTAATATAATATAATATATATATATATATATATATATTATATTATATATATATATATATAATAATTTTTGTAATATTAATTTAGTTTGTAATTAAAATTAATTAGCATTAATTAAATAATAATTGTAATCTAATTTAGAATTAGAACTTAATTAAAAATTTTGATTTTTAGCCCAGGGAATAGAAATTCCAGAATTTTGGCAATTTTAATGTACCAACTTTGAAAGCTCATAAATGGAGTTTTACTTGGCCAAATGAGGCCCGACATGGCTCATTGGAAAGATAAAATGATAGAGAATATTTATGAACTAATTTAATTACAAGATTTGATCATTTATTAGGTCTAAAATCTATCAGAATAACAAGCTATACTTTTTTTAACAAAACTAATTTCTGAGTTTAATTTTATGCATTATCATTTACCCACAACTTCTTCTGGGTGCAGATCCATTCATCTATGTTCTCCTTGGCCAATTAAATCCTCACAGACATCAATAGAAAACTCATATTTATTTTATTTTAATTATGTAATTAAGCGTTGATTGGGTTTGTTTTAATTCCATATTTGACATTTTGATTTTATTTTTGCATTTTAATTTAGTTTTGATTTGTTTTTGCAGGAAAACAATTGAAGAGATGAGGAGAATAAGATCTCAATCAATGAGAATGCTCCAGCAATAGGATAATGGAATTTTGGAGCAATGAAAATTAATGGAGTGATTTTCTTCTTCAACAAACATTTTTGTTGAGAATTATTTTGTAAATATTATAAATAACCGATTGTAGAATGTATTAGAGGCTTCTCTTCTATGCAATTCTAGAATTCTAAAAGCATTATTGTAATAGGGATTTAGATTTGTAGGTGAGAGGAGATAAAATCTCAGATCTGGGGATTATTGAGGATTTTTCTTTTGCATTTTGAATTATGTATGGAGAATAGAACTTGCACAATTGTAGCTCTTGTTGTAACAACAAAAATTGAAATATTGTAGAGGACTGTTGGAGACCAGAGCCAGAGAAATGGATTCAATAAATTGGTATTTCTAATACTATTGTTTTTTCATTTTATGATGGCAAGAATGTGTCATTTTATTCATATTTGTGCACTGTTGTGGATATGAGTAATTTGTCTCAATCATAAGTTATTATTTATCTCTACTCTTATGGGTTGAATTCTAATTTCTGAGTAACTATTTACTCTAGAATTTGTATTTTAATATTGATTTAACAAATAATGATATGTTGTGAACTATTTCCTCATATTGTTGGTTAATTATTCAAATTACTAATTAACAATCAATATCATTTTGTGAACTATTTCCTAAATGTTGTTGGTTGATTATTTCAGTTAAGAGGTCTTTAAATAGAATGTGTTTTGGTATTCATAATTTTAGTTAATTGAACACTTGATATTCATTATAAGGAAGACATATTTAAATCCCAATCATTTAAATATCTTGCTCTTGGTTGGGTTAGGTCTGTATCTACCTAATTGAGATGGGTTTAAGATTTAGTCCCTTTTTCTTTCATTTTAGAATAATTTTTCATTTAGATTAATTATACGTTCCTAGAAGTTGTCTTCCCAAAGAGGAAAACTTTAGTTATGGCTTGGTTGAGCCCAAGATCAGCATAAGGATCATTTTCTTGCCTTATCAACAAGAGAGCTGATTTGATGTCTCTTCTTCATTGGTGGATGAAAGTCATATTTTAAGTCATTTGGAGATTGGGAGATGGTAATTGGACCTAGCTAAACGAGTTGAAACCACTATATAAAATGGAAAAGGAGCTGCTTTAAGGTCTGGACCAGGTGGTCATCCCCAATGTTGTTGTAGCAAATTTCGAGGCTTCAATAGGTCTATATCCAAGGAGTGAAGACTAGATTTTTTCTATCCATTCTTTCATATGAGCCTTGTTCATTGTGATAAAATCCCATTGCCCCAACAACATTATTTTTCTCAGTCTAACCACACTTTCACAGTATATACCAACTCATAATATCAATTTTTAGACCTCCTCCATTGCTTTGATGGTTTTGTTTCCCTTGTCTCTTCCCTTGGCATTCTTTTTGAGGCAATCCTATGGAGGGAACTCAGAAAATGTCTTTAAATGTTTTAGAGAAGTGTGTTTCTTTTTCCAACCCTGTTTTGGATATTGTATTTAAATTTCACACTCTGCATTCACATGTGATGTTTAAGTCTTTTAAGTGAGCTCCCAAATTCTTAACAACCACTGGTTTTGGATTTTTCTTGCGACATTGCATTGTTGATTCCTATTTAGCCACCACTATGAATTCTATTAAACTCTGAACATCCAAATTGATTTCTATGAATGGTGTCGGGCTCTCCATTTGGTGAGAGTGTCTATTGTTTGGCTCAATAGATGGAGGTTAATCAAAATGTACTTTGAATGAATTTCGATTGACAATGTTGCAAATATAAACAAACATAACAATGTCTGAAGATAGGCTCCGCCCTTTTGTAGTGACTGGACATGCAAAGTATACACCTATACTAATTAGTATCACTTTCTTTATTTCTTTTAATTTTATTGGTTAGTTAGGTAGTACATATGTTATAAAATACCATTTGTATAAATGACTCGGAAGGGTTAAGTTCCAAAAAGCTAACTCGCTAGCTGGGAAAGACCAACCACGCCTTTTGATTGGATAATAGGATAAAGATGGAATAATCTTGCAGTCAATCCAACTAAGATATGTTGTAGAAGTTGATCTACTCATGGATCGGGAAGGAGAAGTACATCCAATCTAGATTTTAAGTGTTATCATATGCCCCCACTGTCAAAACTTTATGCATGTCTTGTCAACATCAAGTGGTAATCGGATGAAAATTCTCTATACTTGCTGCATACTTAATGAAACTACACAAGAAAAAAACATTTTTTTCTACCCCACTAACGAACTTCAATGCGGATAGTAACCATGGAACTTGCAATTTTCATCGTTTGAGGCTTGGCAATGGATATCATCAATCCAAATGCCTACCATAGATAAAAATGATAATAAAACCTCCATAAAATTCCACTTATAAGTTATTATCAGAGAGCTTAGATATCTAGTTTTAAGAGCATAAATCCTAAAGCCGGCAACACCATATGTTACACCACCAAATACTACAATTTATCCACTTGTCTGCAATTCTATAGTTAAAATAACCAATTCTCCGTTCCTCAATTTTCTCTCCCTCCGGATTTTTGCTAAGAATTGTTTTAATGTTTTAGTGGGCTGCATGTATGATATCAATATGCTTCATAAACATTCACCTAAAATAACTTCTATCAAGAAAACCACCTTTGTGAAGCCTCAAGAAATACTCTGATTGTCCTCTAAAGGTTGATAGTAGATTTTATATCCAAACTTATACCTATATTTTGAATAAATCTTTGATCATGTTTTGTAAAATTAAGATAGATGTAATAACCAAAATCACTACCAAAAGACATTCCACTAAATCGTTGCAATCCATCAGGATCAGTTTGATGACTTACCTCCTTTCAAGAAATGTCAGAGGGATAATCTTCTAACATGGATGCCAATTAACCGATAAAGGGTCCGACTGTCTTTGTTACAATATTCTACCTACATCCTTCTTGCATTGTCCCTTCGTTGTGGGTCTGTTTAGACTTTAATTTGACATTGCTTAAAGATTCAAACCCGTACTTGTAGACTCTTTCATGAAAAATAATGGTTTCTACTCTTCAAGCGTCGACATCAGAATCTTCCCCGTCACAAGCTTACTATGGTTCCCATGTCTATCTCTAGTAATACTTAGGCTTCTAACAATAATTCTCCTATGGGCTCTAATTTTTATTTATTGTTAAGTTAGTCTATAGGGTGGAGCAGCTCATACAGTGGTTTTGTTTTGACAAACCTCCTATGAATATTTTATTTGATAGACCTCTTATGAATATTTTGATAGTTTGTATGGACCTATGATCAATCCTAAGATTGTACATTAGTGTAGTTTATATATTGGTAGGCCATGACATTATAAGAAGTTTCTTATGCGATGTAAATTCAGTGTTAATGAAATATAGTATATGAGAATAAAAAAAACCATTACATATTATCCCATAATTATTCATGTATTTGTGTTCTAAAAGGGCACTACAATATACATGAATGGGAGATTGCTTTATATCTGACATGCATCCAATTAACACTCGACCTATTAATTGGGAGAGAGATATAGTAGTTGTAGTTGGTCGAGTGCTCCACCTAAAGGAATGTTATTTATGGGACTGGCTCACGTGTTGATGGATCAAAATAAAGTATTTGTAAGACTACTTAATCTGAATGGAGGAATTTCACTTCTTAGTAAAATTGACCTCCACTTCCTTATTACCTTGGACTACTAGGATTCCATCTTGATCCTACCTAGTTTGCATTGTTGGCAAGGTGGGGAACACCTCAAATATTAGGTCTAGTATTCCAATGTCAATTTTTACTTTAGAAATGGAAGTTCCAGTTTTGATTGGTAGTAGTATGTTGAGGTTGGTTATGAGGAACTTTCGTTTAGCATGTCATTACTTTATTTATGTACCACTTTTTGCATATTAACCTGTTCAAGATTAGGAGTAGGGATTTGGGCTATATTTTATTATTCTTAAGGAGTACACATAAAACATTAGCATTAAGAAATGGGGGCCCCAATTTAGGATTTCCTATGGTAGTTGTGTGAGTGGCGTAGCTAAATATTTTATGGGTTACTGTCTGACCTTCTATGTAGGCATTGAAGTAGGAGTAGGTGGCACCTAAATTATGGGTGTCGGAGTGTATATTGGAGTGGGATAGGGATACAAAGTAGTAGATGCTTGACTTATCATGAGCATGGATTGCGTCAAGGTTTAACACAAGAATCTAATTATAGGCTCTTGGTGTTCCTAGTAGAGTTAGTTGACTTCTAACATGAATCTATTAAATTTTTAACCATGTTATATGTGTGTGTGTGTTTGTATGGTGATTAATATCCTACATGTATTTTGGGTTAGTGAATAGGGATTATCAAGCCTAGGAGGGATAACATGTCCTTGGTGTATAGCCTAACCCTACCTACCTCTCTATCTGTACAAACCAAAGTGATGATCTACTAGCCTATCTGCATTGACCAAGGTGGGTCAGCCTATGAATCTATGATTATTTTACTAGGTTATAAATCTATGACTGACCCATTGTATCGATCTATAATCGAATCCATGGCAGGATCTGAACTCGAATAAGGGGTCTACTGTTGTTGGTAAATCACGGATGAACAACCCTACTATTGAGATTTGAGCATAAGTGATTGCTATTTGAAATTTGAAGAACGATATGAATTTATGGCATTATAAGTACAGTACAAAATTCTACATAACAAGGAGCTTATCTATGTCTCTTTGGAGAAGATTGAAGAAATTGTGATTCAACACCATATTTGAAGGAAGAAAAAGAAGGAAAACAAGTTCCCTATTCTTTTGTTCCCTAGTTCATTTCATCAATAATTTTCACAATCCACTCAAATATATAAAAGACATTCACCAAAATAATTATTATTCCTAATTCAATCTAGAGTCCAAAACTCATTGACAAAATTTTAATTCAATGCACTCTTGTCATTTTCCTTCCCACTAGGAAAACTATTAAATATTGATAGGTCCACATCTCATTAAAATCACAGAGAAAATAAAATCATAATCATTGAATCCACTAGGTTAATTCATCATATGTTATTCGAATTCAAGCTTCTGTGATCCATCTCATAATGTATAAAGAATTTTTCGGAAGAAATGACATTGAATATTTTGTTCGATGCATTTTGAACCAACAAGTGTGGTTCATATTCAGGACACAATGAAGAAACAGATCTAGGAAGAAGGTTAAATAGGGAGACAGGTCAACCTAACAGCTAGAAGAAAACAACTATATTTGACTTACTCGCGAAGGGAAAGGGGAAATGTTTAATAATATTTAGATAAATTTT
>APFE031386082.1:61779-91904 GCA_000404065.3 Pinus taeda
TATCTAAATATTATTAAACATTTCCCCTTTCCCTCCCCGAGTCAAATATAGTTGTTTTCTTCTAGCTGTTACGTTTACCTGTCTCCCTATTTAACCTTCTTCCTAGATCTATTTCTTCATCGTGTCCTAAAGATGAAGCACACTTGCTGGTTCGAAATGCGTCAACCAAAATCTTCAACGTGATCTCTTCTGAAAAAATCTTTATACATCATCATATGGTGTCTAAGAATCACATAAAATAATAATTAAATTGTTAAATTATCTTCAAATATTCATCATAAAATAAATATTGGGTTTTATCATCATAATAACAAACACAAAACTAGGTCATTTATAAACCATCACCCTCAAATAATAAGTTTCTTTTTTCATAGTAATTAGATCAAATGGGTCACTATAGTAGTACTCTTATGCTACTAGGTTAACAAATCACATATTTTGATCAAGGAGAGGACAAGATATTGGTATCGTACTTGTAGATTCTTTAGTGTAGATTTTGATTGAGTTGACTACTTAATTTCCTAGTTCATCACTAACTTAGGCTTGTACAGTATAATGCCAACATAGATTGCCTCATTCTTAAATTTCAAGAGCTCATGGCTACAAATTTCAGATTACATAACACCTGGATCTCAAAATGAGGATTCTAAGGCCCAATTATCTCATTAAAAATCTGTGGGAAACCATACTTTTTTAAAATAAGAAGATTTCCTTGTGAATTTAGGAATTCATAGTGAATATTCTATTTGAGTGAATGAATATAATAATTTTGTTCATTTTAACCACAATCTTATTGATTTTTATGATTGGGTTAGGAGAAATTAACAACTCATCCTCATCAAACCAATCAAGATCGTTGTGGTCATATCACCTAAACTACATATTTCTACAAAAGAAAAGTTATTTCGATTATCTAAACAAATAATCAATCTCACATTAAGTTATTTCAAATTTTTTAAACAATTAATCTCCTGCCTTCTTTTCAACCATTACAAATATTTCTAAAATATATCTTCAACGAAAGAAAACATTTTATTTTCATGACATAAACATTCCTAGTAGTGAAATAAAGAAAAAAAAATATTTTCCTATTGTAAACATTCTTGGAAGTGGCGAAATAAAAGAAAATAAATATGGTAAAATTGTAAAATTGATTGAATAATATAGCTAAGGTAATTTTTTTCTCAAATTGTGTAGGTGATGAGTTCCCTTCAATCTTGTAGTCAATAGGAAATTCACATTCTAGTTAAACATATTAATTCAACTTGTTTGATTTGTTGTGTTAACAAACTTTCGACCATCTAATATTTAGACTAGCTAAATAGTTTATTATCATATTTTGATGTGTTTCTTATGCCTTTCAGTATTCCACTAATTGTATACAGGAAGGCACGATAATTTCTTGAAATTAAGAGGCACAGTAACCTCAAATTCAGCCTTCCCTAGCCAATCATTTTCTTTAAAAATGGTTGATATTTATTGGTTAGTTTGAGAGATTTGGCTAGCCCTAGGTCTGAAACTCTAGTTTCATCCCTAGGTATTTTAACAAGTCTCTTTCCTTTAGGGTTTTTAGACTCAAATACTTGAGACTTTGGAGAAGAAAAATTGAGCTCTAATTGCTCTTTGCTCATGAATGCAAGGAAACATCGCAGAGTACTCATTTTGGAAGTGATAAGATGATCGAAAGATGATCACTACAAGAAAAAATGGCATTGGTGAGGGTAATGCCTATGACAGACCTTTAAGGTTTAAGGTTCATCACCAATGTTTCATATGGTGACAGTCCTTAAAATAGCATTGTTTTAAGTGCATATAGTGACGATCCTTTAAAGTTTGTCACCAAACACATTTTCAATGACACTTTTGGTGAATGATGTTAAACGCCCATCACAAATTCTCTCTTTTTTGACACTTCTAGTGATGATATCTTATTGGCCCTCACCAATGCTATTTTTTGTTACTTTTGGTGATGGTAAAAAATTACCTATCATCATTGATCATTCCAATGAACTTTTTATGACACTATGTGATTGTTGCTATATTTTTTGTTAAAAGATAACAATTTAAGACCATTGTTATGGAGTATTTGTCACTATGTGTCTAAGGCCATAGTGGTTAGATTCAATCAAATTGTTAAGAAGTAATTAGTGTGTATCATCTACCTCAAGTAATGAAAATATAGTTTTCCTATGAGTCAACACATGATTCATATCTGATAGGTTTATTATCTAGCAAATTCCCTTTAGATGAAGTTCCACTAATGTGTGTAGGAACCATTTTATTCAATACATAATCAATCTCAATCAATTCTATTAATGCAAGAGACCTAGTGCTCCTCAAAACTCCTAGCACACCTTGGCATGTTTTGGTACACACTAACATTCCTTGGCACCTCACAAGTCTTGGAACATCTTTGTACCTAGAACATATTGTCATGACTAGGATGCCTAAGCACACATTGGCCTGCCCTAGCATTACTTGGAACACCTTGGAATGCATTGACATACATTAGCACTTGGCAAGCAATGGAACTTGGCATGTATTGGAACCTATTGTTAGTGTGCCTAGCATACCCCTTTTGGAAAAGGTAAAGTCATGACTCATTAAACCTCTTATGCATTCATTTCCTTGCATTTTATCTTGGTTCTCCCTTTTTATGCCTTGACACTCCCTAACACATGTTGGCACACATTGGCACCCTGCACGTCCTAGCATGCCTTAGCACCTGGCATGTCTTGGCATGCCTTGGCACTATTTGGCACATGTTAACACACCTTGGAACTCCCTAGCACACTCTGGAACTTCTTGACATGCACTATTATTTCCTAGGATGCTTACCACTACCTATCATACATTGTCACTTCCTCTTTGGCATGCCTAACACTCGTTGACACTCCCTAGCATGCCCTCGTATTCATTTATTTCAATACATTTTGACATAGTTCTCCCTTGTGCTACCCTAGTAATCCATAACACTCCTTGGTATGGATTGGCACTCTCTAGCCCACCTTAGCACTCTTCAACATGCCCTTCCACTCCATAGGATGTGTAACACTCCTTCACAAATTGGCACTTGGCACTTGGCAAGTCTTAGCACGCCTAGCATGTGTTGAGATGCCTTGGTATGTTTTGGCATGTGTTGGCATGGTTCAACATGGTTTAAGATTAAATTTATTTTATATCAATTATTAGAAAGCAGGAGGGAAATAGCATAGGAATATTTGGCACTTAGAATGCACTAACACTTGGCACTTGGCATGTATTGACAACTCTACTACAAAAAAGGCCTTTAGGGGCTGTTTGGCCTGCAATGATCTTGCCAAAACTGCCTCTAAAAGTGTTTTTAGGGATTCAGGGGTTGTTTTGAATGCGCCACGCCCCCCCCCCCCCCCCCCCCCCCCCCCCCACCCTTTCGCCCTCTTGAAAGTCATTGAAATTTAAACTTTTTTGAGGGGTTTTCTAACAACCACCTCTAAAAGTGTTTTCTCATTACTTTTGAAGGATGTTTTTAAATTATTGCCCCTAAATATATTTTTCATGGTGCTTTTTTAAACATCCCCAGAAAGACATGAAAATTGAACTTTGGAAAGGGGGCGGGGATTAAATGGCTTCCCCTAAATATATTTTTCATGGCAGTTTATAACCCCCCTGAAAGTCATGAAAATTGAACCTTTTTTTTTTGCAGGGGGGTTTCTAACAACTGCCTCTAAAATTGTTTTCTCATGAATTTTGTGGGTTGAGGGATTGGTTTCAATAACTACCCCAAAACATATTCTTCATTGTCAATTTTTCGACAATCACTTTAAAATTCATGAGAATTTAACTTTTGGAGGCAGTTTTCGAAAACCCCCTTCAATAAAAGTCATAGGAATTGAACATTTGGAGGCATTCATTTAACAACCGCCTCTAAAAGTTATGACCTTTTTTGGGGGGGGAGGCAGGGGGTGGAGGGGAGGGGTGTGTTCAAAACCACCTCCAAAAATTCAATTATTTTGACTTTTAAGGGGATTCGTATGACAACCCCCCTTAAAAGTCAGGCCAATGTCTTTTGGAGGTAGTTTTTGACAACCTCCCACCCCACCACAAAAGTCATTAGAATTAAACTTTTAGAGGTGATTGTTAAATTACTATCTCCAAATGTTCAATTATCATGATTTTTGGGGAAGGGTATCTTTTGATGTATTTGATGGGGAAAGGGGACATACATGTAGCATGGATGGGTAGAAGTGAGAGGTTCTGGCATGGTTTACTTAGATCTATAATCCTAACATTAAAGAACGAGAAGGGGGCTTAGGACCTCATGACATAGGAGCTAGGGGGCTTAGAGGTAAGGCAAAAAGAAAATTTGATAGGAAAACCCCCATTAGTTGTGATAAGTAGATTAGGGGGCCTGTTATCACAACCCATAAGCCCTTAACCCATAACCACTAAATAACCCATCAATTATCATGAATTTTGGGGCAGGGGATCTTTTGATGTATTGAGCGGGGCAAGGGGACATATAGGTAGCATGGATGGGTAGAAGTGAGAGGTTCGGGCATGGTTTACTCAAATCTATAATCCTAACATTAAAGAATGAGAAGGGGGCTTAGTACCTCATGACATAGGAGCTAGGGGGCTTAAAGGTAAGGAAAAAAGAGAATTTGATAGGGAAACCCCCATTAGTTATGATAAGCAGATTAGGGGGGCTGTTATCACATCTCATAAGCCCTTAACCCATAACCATTAAATAACCCATCAATTATCATGAAGTTTGGGGAAGGGGATCTTTTGATGTATAGGACAGGGAAAGGGGACATACAGGTAGCATGGATGGGTAAAAGTGAGAGGTTCGGGCATGGTTTACTCAAATCTATAATCCTAACATTAAAGAATGAGAAGGGGGCTTAGGACCTCATGACATAGGATCTAGGGGGCTTAGAGGTAAGGCAAAAAGAGAATTTGATAGGAAAACCCCCATTAGTTTTGATAAGCATATTAGGGGGCTTGTTATCACAACCCATAAGCCCTTAACCCATAACCACTAAATTCCCTATCCCCTTAAACCCCAAGACATAATCCCTTAACATGTACACTCATAACTCATAACCACCTTAAAATTCATGGTAATGTAATTTTTGGAGGATGTTTTGGACGACCCCCCCCCCCCCCCCCCCCTCAAAAAAAAAAGTCATTAAAATTAAACTTTTAGAGGCAGTTGTTAAATTATCACCTCCAGATGTTGAATTCTCATGAATTTTGGAGGAGGGGATATTTTGGTGTATTGAATGAGGAAAGGAGACATAATGGCATCATGTATGGGTAGAAGGGATAGGTTCAAGCATGGTTGACTGAGATCTATAATCCTAATTTTTTAGAATGAGTTGGGGCCTTAGGGCCTCATGGCATAGGGGCTAGGGAGCCTAGAGGTAATCCAATGAGAAAAATTGATAGGGAAACCCCCAATAGTTATGATAAGTGGATTATGGGCCCCATTATCGCAACCCATACGCTCTTAACCTATAACCACTAAATTCCATATCCCTTTAACCTTGAGGCCATAATCCCTCAAGCCCTACACTCATAACTCATAACCCATTAACCCCTTGATCCCTTAAACCATAAGTCACTAACCCCTTAAAACCTAACCTCTTAACCCACTGACACCTAAATCCCATAACCTTTAAGCACTTAACCCCTACATCCCATGACACCTAGGCCCTTGGTGCTTAACTTGTGCTTAACCCTTAACCACTAAGCCATTAATCTCTAACCCAAAAACCTCCAAAACCTCAACCCCCTATCCCTCCAACCCATAACCCTAAAACCCCCTAAGCCCTAACTCCTTACCCTTTACCCTTAACCCTTGACTCCTAAACCCCTTAACTCCTAGAAATTCTAAGCCTTTCTCCCAAACCATAGGTGCTCCAACACTAATCTTCTTCGTCATATTAGGTTTTTATATGCTAACCCCTCCAAACAAAACCTCTAAGCATTACTAGAGTCCAAGGAAAAGAGCCATAAGGTCCCCAAGTTTGATCTACATTTTTATGGATAGTCACATTTCCCCAAAATATCCTCCATTTATTTTCTTTCAAAGGGAAACAATATGGTATTCTAATATCCACAAATGTATCTAAGTTCATAGGAATAAAGTAAGTTTCATCTCTATGCACGACTCAAATGTAATTCATGTCCACTTAAAATAAAAATAAAAGGAGGATATAAGGATGTCCCTTTAGCTATCATCATCTTTAACACTGGTCCATTCTCTTACCAAGTGCATGGGTAATAGTCCCATACAAGTCTATAATATTTCTCAAAGGTTTTGTCCATAACATGCTCAAAACAACATTCAAATTCCCTTAGTTTTATCAAAGTATATTTGAAACTAACTATTGGCTTGGGGGGGCCTGACCCAAGTTTAGCATTAGTTAGCCAAACAAATCCCTACACTACTAGCCCTTTTGACATCAACCCACGGAGTGTGGACCAAAGTTTCACTCGAAGCAGTATGGGGGGATGCTGGAACCAAGTTTCCACACTCTAAGATGGTCGTGATGTCGGTTTATTCCTGCTATTCCTACTTTCACATAGGTCGTTAAGTTCTAGGGCTATGGTTATCTAGCCCTTTGCGGTTCAGGTACTTTCCTGCTACTAGGGCAGTGTATCGTGCAGATTCCCAATCTAGCTTAAGTGTCTTACTTATCTTATTAACCAATCACATTTAGTGCCACGTAAACAAATATCCTTATTTGCATTCAATTATCCAATGTAATTACATACATTTGTGCATCACATAAGTATTATAAATGAAATTCATACACAATATGACAAGATGTATTAATAGGAAACAAAGACACAGAATTTGCAGAATTCTTCTCTTTATTGATATCTTCAGATGATTACAAACTCTATCTACCCTACACACACAGCTGCAAGGGTCTACGCACTCAGCTGTAGACTTCCACCCTAGGCCTTTGCGCACTCAACTGCAAAGCCTCTACCTACACTAAGACCCGAAACTTAGACTTTTCTCCTTATCACTCAAGACTTCTTCTACAACTTATGACTCATCAAAACTACTTAGAGATTACTTTCTTAGCTCTTTTTATACAATCTCATGGTCCACAAACCATGGGTAGGTCTTTTACAACCGACTTTACTTTACAAAATAAGGGCAGACATCCCTTTACGACTCATGACACCTTCGCGCTCCGCGACCACAAAATGTAGAGTCTTTACAACTTTATTACAAAATTCAACCCAAAACATGGGCTTTCAGCCCAAAATCTATCCTTGGGGGATCTCGTTCCGAACAGGCACCCAACACAAACATCATCTCGCCCTTGAGTCACTCGATAGGTGCGTAGATCTTAGCAAAAATACCTCCTAGCTCAACCCTTATGACTGCAACCCCAACAGTGCATTGTATGGCCACCTACTTCGCATCTTCCACCATTTGCTCAGTCACTACTCCTGAACTATTGGCTTGAAGCTTTTGCTGAGTTTCTTGCAGAGTCACAAGATTTCCTTCAATAGAGGTTGTTATCGTGTAAGCCTCATCTAGTCAGGGCTTCAGTTGTGCCTTCGGCACTACTTCCTTTTTCTACACTACATCCACTTGTTCTTTCATCTCCTTGGCCTCCTACAGTTTCGTCAATCTTTGTGTGAGCGTGATTGTTCATGTTGTGGCTTTGACCTCATCATAGCGCTATATTAGCTCACATGCTTCTATCTCTAGTCGTTGTACATTAGGGTCCTCCTACAAGCTTATCAAGACCTCAAACAAATGCGGTCTTCTACTGCACTGTCAACCACCGCATTGCATCTGTGATAGTGGTTACACATTGTTCCTTTACTTCTGGTGGGGTTGAAATTTGGGCCTTCAAATTTAACTCTGTGATCTGCAGGTTCAACTCTAACTAAACCTCGCCATTTTTCTGCTATCATCGCGCTCCCCTATAGACAGTTTGTAAATGTGCACCTTGGCTGGTTCTTCCTCAAGGATGGCCAACTCTGGGACCATTCGGCATGCCTCCTCAACGACCTACATTATGTGGTTGTTCTGATTGGTTGTCTCGGTCACAGCGACGATGAAATAGTCTCGTTGTAGTGCCATCTACTCATTGTTAATCTTCTATTTACTAATCACCTGGAAGGCGTGGTGCTCATGGGCCCTCAACTCTGCAGTCACTCCATCCTACAATAGGTGGAGCGCTTCTCTAGGGAATGCTTCTAGATTCAACCCTACCCCCTTGAGGGCACTGACAGTGGGGCTATCAGCTTCATTCTTTGTGGTCAGTGCTCCATTAGGTAGCACTATGGCACTGGAGGCCTTCGCGCGCAGCATCTCAGCGGCTTCTGAAGTGCCGATAGAAAGGATGGTAAACACCATGCCAGCCTATGACATGTGGCTCTACAGCTCCTGCAGATGTTTCTGGATAGCCCCCAATACTAGTTGATGTTTCTGCTCAAACTATTGTAGGGCCTCCATGGTGACATCCCATATGATGTCACCGATGTCATGTAAGTTTCCCTCTTTGAGGGTGATTAGGTCCAACGATGTCTTAGTAGCCTTATATTTCTTCCTTCACCCTCCTCTCTCTTTCTCCCTTGGACGCTTAATGCTGGTAGACATTGCCTGTGGGTCCACGCCATGCTGCTCTATCTACTTGTTCATCTCTTCCTCTGTCTCAGGTGAAGGCAACCTCGCGTCTTTGTCAGAGCCCCATTCTGCTCCTGTCTTCATCGTCTACTGAGCAACATCACACTCCACCTGGACCTTATCAGTGGCCTCCTTCTTTCTCTTTTTAGCCAACTGCGTCATCTTGAGCTTGGCCTGCTCCTTTTTCTGTGCGGTGGACTTGCTTCCTCTGACCACCAAGTCTGTTGTGGTGCACCACTCTATCAGCCATCGATCAAGTACTACATCAATGGCATCCTTGGTGATTTAGGGACTCCTATTAATGCTTCAGAAATCTCTGGAGTAGCTACTTCTACCTCGCTAACCACTTCTAGCATATCCTCCTTAGTTGTCACTGCTTCGGTGTCCATGGTTGTGGTAGGTGTCGACATAACGCTCATCAGCAATTCTCATGATATCTCTGGTAAGTTCTCAAACGTTGGACTCGCTATCAGAGCCTCGAAGAATTATTGGTTCATGTGTGCCTGAGAGCTCAACAACTCAATTCTCAAAATGCCAAGTGTTTTTCACTGGGAAGCTACCTGTAATTTATAGGGCATTTTGAATTCAAATCCGATCGTTCCCCCCAAATTCAGTTCATTAAGGCTAGATTAGCGGTAGATTTTCAAGTATATGAGACATAAATTTTGTCTTAAATGCCAGCCGCTTGCTCCATTTGACCGCATTTCTACCATCAAATCATGAACAATGACTTTAATGGTCACTTTCTGACTGACCTGCGTGATTTCTCCTTGGGTAGTGGAACTCCCTTCGCGCTGTCACGAACCATGTGACACTTCCTTGCTTCGTACAATCCTCCAATCGCACAGCTCCCAAACCTAGGCAGTGTAGTTTATAGTCCCATGTCTCCTTTCAACTGCCTAGAATGCTAAGAATATGCTACTTTCATATAGTCACATGGCTGAACTGTCGGTGTATGGCTTCAAGAGACTACCATTCACCTTTCCTAGGAAGGGATCTCTATTCAATTTGACTAGCTGTACCACTCCTCCATTAGTAATCTCTTTAATGACATAGGGCCCTAACCAATACATTCTAAATTTCCCTAGAAATTTATCAAACTTGTTGTCATATAAAAAAACTAGGTCATTTACCTTAAAGGTGTGTAGCTTAATGTGTTGATCATGCCATGCTTTTTTATGCTACTTTTGGAACTGTTGGTGAAATCCAGCTAGAAATCTCTCTTCCTCAAGCTCAACCAGTTGCGTGAGCATCTCTTCCAGTGCTCCACGATCCATCATACCCATGAGTGTTGCTATGCACAGACTAGGCACAATGTATTCCATGAAAATCACTGCTTCAGTGCCATATACAAGCCTAAAGGGTGTTTGTCCAATCAATTTTTTGCATGTCATTCGATAGGCCCATACTACTGCGGGTATTCGTAGGTCCCAATCACTTTGCTAAGTGTTTCAAACCTTGGTCAGCACATTCTCCAACACTTTATTGAATGCTTCCACCATCCCTTAGCCTATGGGTGATAAGGTGTGTTCTTCTAGTGATATACCTAGACTTCCTCAATCAGCGCACTGATCGTTTCATTCAGAAAGTGTGTACTACGATCACTCATCAAAATCTTTGGACACCTGAATCGTTTCAGTTCATACTGAAAGATAAACTTCGTAGCAGTCGTGCCTGTGAAATCCTTCACAAGTTGTGCCTCCACCCATTGAGTCAAATACTTCATTGTGGTGATAATGTACCTCGCTCTCATCTTCTTCCCTTGGGGCTGAATGGGTCCCACAAGATCTATCGCCCATTTCTCAAAGGGTTGTAATGTCATCTATGGATTCAGAGGTATCTCATCCCTTCACAATGGTGTTCTAGTCCTTTGACACACATCACACACTTTTGAGTCCTAATGGAGGGTTGGCCACCACAACCCTGCGTGTAAAATCTTCTGCGCAGTCGCTCTCCTCGCATAATGTCCTCATGCGGTGCCTCCATGAGCATCCATGAGGATATTTATCTTTTCAAACTCCAGTACATATTGTCACAATATCTCATCAGACCCCATTTTTTACAGATTCCTAGCAATGACAGAAAATTCAGCCACATGCATCACTAACTCCTTCTGTTGGATAGTGTATCCTTCCAGAGCAGTTCCTATCGTTATGAAGTGTATGATATCTTCAAAATGACCATCCACAACACGCACTGCAAATAGTTGTGCGTCAGGCACTCCCTCCTCCAAATTAGTGGGCTCTTCCCCTATTTTGATGCATGAAAGATGGTCTGGTCCCACGTTCAATTGTCCAGGCTTCACCATAACTTCAAAATCATACTCTTGGAACAATAAAAACCACCTACAGACTCTCCCCCTCAACACATGTGTATTGACCAGGTATTTCAGTGCGGAATAATTTGTATACATCTTAAAATGGCCACCCAGCAAGTAGTGTCTAAACTTCTGGAGCACGTATACCATGATTAACCTTTCGTGCTCGGTGGTGGAATAGTTCTTCTCCACCTTGGATAACCTTCTACTTGTGAACACTATAGGATGGTCCAAGTATCCTCCACTAGCCTATGTCAGTACTACTCCTAGTGCTAACATGACGTGTCAACATGTATGTGAAACTCCTTCTTTTGATCCGGGGAGACTAAAATCAACGCGGTGACCATCACTTCCTTCTATACATCCAAGGTTTTCTTACAATCCTCTTTCCAGCAGAAAGTGACATCCTTTTTCAACAACTTATCCATGGGAACAGTGATCTTGGCATAGCCTTTAATGAACTTTCTGTAATATCTAGTATGCCCTAGGGTAGAGCACAGTTGTTTCACATTCCTCAATGCTTCTAAGTTAAGTATCACTGCAATCTTTGCAGGATCTACCATCAGTCCCTGTCTACAAACCACATGACCCGGCAAGGTCCCAAAAGGAACACAAAATAGGCACTTCTTCAGATTGAGTGGAATCTGGTATCTTTGACAGGCATCTAGCATCATGCGCAAACTTGCGACATGATGCTTCACCATCCCAAACACAGTCTAGTCATAAAAGTATACTTCTAGGAACTTGTGAATAAATTCCTTGAATGCAACAATGGCTGTGCGCAAGAAAATTGTAGGCACATTATTCAATCCAAAAGGCATTACAGCATACTGAAAACACCCCCACTCAGTCACCAAGGTTGTCTTGCTCCTATCCTTCGACACGATTTTGATCTGATGGTACCCAGAGAACCCACCAGTGAAGGAATATGCTTCCTGGCCACCTATATTGTCCAACACCTCATTAGTGAATAGATTCAGGAAAGGATCATGTACACAAGCATCATTCAACTTCCTAAGATCTACGCATATCCTTATTTCATCCTTTTGCTTCTTTTCCTGTACCACCACTGCACTTACCTAATCAGATTCTTCTACAGGCTCAATGATGCCTTCCGTGAGCATCTTGTCTAGCTCCAAGTGGACCTTCTCCTTATACTTTGGATTGGATGGTAAGGTCTTTACTTAACCAGCTTCACATTAGGCTTCAACATGATCTTCATAACACCCAGGTCCCCGATTATCCCTTTTAAATCTGTAAAGTTGGTAGGAAACAAATCCTGGTATTCGAGGAGCAATTCAACGACCTTATCCACTACCATGTCATCCTAGTAATCTCCAACCTTCTCAAATTTGGGCTTTGCCTCCGTACCAATATTTACCTATTTCGTTTTCAACTGCTCGATTATATCAGGATTCTCAATCTGCAGTCCTTCAACCTCACGGTGACCTTCTATTTCAGGGATGTTAATCTTTCATGGATTCTCATCTTCTTCTTCAACGTTCATGCTATAGCATTCCAGCACATGGTTCAACTGAGTTATCTAATCGGGTTGAATTAGATCCAAAGGATCTTGTGGTATCCTAAAGATTTTTGTTTTTACTTCTTGTAGCACCTCGTTAGTACAGTAAAACCCATCCTCAAAGCTTAAATTCATTATGAATGCTTCGTGTAGAATATCCCATTCACTTGTACCATGGCAGAGCTCCATTTCTAAGTACCAATTCATTGGGATGACATCCAGGGTGTGATAGAACAAGTGCACCCATTCAGGTTGGGGCTTCGCTCCATAAGCTTGAGCCCATTTGGCCAAGTGCATGCATGGGTCATCCTTCCCATCATACTTGTCTATCATTCATACCTTCCGCTTCCCAAAGCATGTTCTCATCATCCTCCTACATTCGTGCCAAAGCTCAAAGCTACCCTTGTGTGTAGCCTACCACCTTACAGGCATAGCACGTAGTGCCCAATCCAAAGCCTGGAACTGCTACTTTTCTGGTACCTCCCTCTCAAATGCATCCAAAAAGATATCTACATCATTCAAGCCATCATAAGTGGGTAGATCTCTTACCTCTAACGACACATAGGATAGCGACTGGGTCATCATGTTACAAATTAGTGTGGTTAATTCATGTAACCAATTCTTCCAGTGCTCTAATTCTTCATCAGAGTCCAAGGTGCAAGAAATCTCGTGATCCCACATGATTCGTCCATCCATTGTTGGATTCACCCAATCTTGGTATCGTGCTATTATCTTATAGATATAGTCAAGATCGTCATTGCTCTCATAACCGTGGACTAGTTCAGTATAGCATGATCCTTCAATAGGATCTAGGGGTACTATTACATGGAGTGATTTCTTCTCAAATATCATCTTCCTCTTCTTTAGGTTGAGTACCCCATTCATATCAGTAGCCCAATCAATGCCAAGGAGCGCAGGGTAGGGGTTGCTATAATCCACAATTTATATTACTTTGAAGTCAACCAGCGTGCTCGGGCCCTCAATATCTATAGTCACACCTTGCAGCCACCCCATGTGGATGATCTTCTACTAATTTTCCATCCTTAACTGAATCAGAGACCATTGTAGCATGGGTCTTCCCATCCATTCCCAAGTCTATTTTGGTAGGACGTTTGCATCTGACCCCAGATCCAAAATAACCTGATCCATTTCATAATCTCCTATTTGCGTGGTCAGTCTCATCTCCCATCCTGTACTTGTTTGATGCTTACTAATCTTTCACACCACACGTGGTTCACCCGAAGTGTTTCTAGTGCATCTATTTATAAGCTCATGTAATCCCTCCATAGCCTTGCTATCATGCAGCAACTTCATGTAGGTTTCCAGAAAGGTCATAAGCATAGAAGGGTCCATTTCATGATTAGGCTTATCCTTTCTCCCTAAGGTGGAGGCCTCAACAAAGCTCTTCTTTGCTTCCATGAACGTTTTGTGTGTGCGCTCCAAATCAAAGTCATCCTCCTTTGTCGGAGATTTGTGAACCCATGCGTTGTCTTCAAGTTGTTTCCCCTTATCATCTCCTGTTTCAATTCCACTTAGGAGCATTATATTTACATTTGGATCCTCTTCGCAAGGCTCAGACCTCATCATCTATAGGTTCTGAGTCAGCTGAGGTGGTAATGCCCCTTTGTCATGTGTCTTTGCTATCAGCGTAGGACAGTCCTCCGTCTCATGATCAAACAGAGTGTAATATTTCCATGACGGACGTGTTAGGTTAGTGAAATCATGGCATAGTGTCCTGGTCCTCCATAATTATAGCAGATTAGTTGTCCCCGACCTATGCCAGGTCCTCCTTAGCCTCGGCCTCGTCCGCACCCCTAAAATCCTATTCGTGTCATCCCTGCGCTCTGGTCAAGGGGTTTCATTTCTGCCTAAACCCTGTAGGCGGGTGTTCTATCCATGTTGGGCATCGAATCCCCCCACGTCATGTTCTCGGGCTCAAAGCCAAGGTTTTGGTCAAATGTATTGTAAGACTCTATGAATTGTGGGCACAGAGCACAAAGTATAGATTGAGTCATAGGGTTTTCCGCCCTAAGTTTTGTAATGTAATGTAATGTCATGTCAGTCTACCCATGGTCTGTGGACCATGGGATTGTATAAATAAAGTGAGGCTCTAAGTTGTATAGCTAAGTAGGAAAGGAGAAAGGAAGGAAATAGAGGATAGAGTAAGAGTCTAAGTGTATTGTGTCGTAGTAGTAGGAAGAGGATCTGTAGCTGAGTGCATAGAAGCCTAGTAGAGTCCGTAGCTGAGTGCATGAACCCCTATAGTTGAGTTCGTAGGGTAATGTCGAATCTGTAATATTGAACAAAGAATAATAAACTAAAGTTGATTCCAAATTTTGTGAATCTACTTGTGTATTGCTTTCTATTCATTTATACGGTTTTGTTTATTGTGCGCACTTATGTGATTGTTGGATATATTGTTAATTATCACTAGTCTTACATAGATAAGTTAAGTGATCGGGTAATAATAGGTTAAATAGTAAGGAACTTCGGTATAATATGGATCGTGCCGTGAGTAGGGCTACGCGAAGGCAACATCATAGGTTGCGAGAGGCTAATAGATGCATGTAGTGACGTGCATGTAAGATCAAACCGCAAACTGCCAGAAGCTCATCAAACATCCCCAGGGTGTGGAAACCTGGTTCTAGCACCCTCCCATACTATGTTGGATGAGACCTTAGTCTACGCTCCGCGGACTGTTGCCGAAAGGGCCAGTAGTACTAGGATTTGTTCGGCTAAATCGCCTCTAAACTGGGGTCAGGCACATACAAGCCAACAAATGGTTCCATTGTCGGGACCGAGATTTGCATAAGGGATGTCTGATGTTGTGCCATTGGAACCTAACAAAGAAACAAATTGAAGGGTGGCTGGACAAGAAGATTCACGAGTTCATGGTGCAGGAAAATAGAAATCCATGAGTATCTAAGGAACAGTGGTTGGAGTGCTACTTATATACGAAAATCCATGAAATTCTATTTACATATGTTCCTTCTGAGTTGTATGAGTGGATCGTGAAGCTAACAGACTGTTAGGGAAGGTGTAGGCTTGACAAACCAATCGTGTGGACTTCAAAATTAGTGTGCAGACTAGAAGCATCAAGAGATAATATCGCGTGAACTGTGGACCATTGGCTTGACCAAATTATAGGAGGATTTATCACTGAGTTCATGGTAGACACGACTGTCAGCTAGAGTGAGGCAGAGTGATGTTTCCTCAAGGGACCACAAGGTAATTATATCAAATATTTGAACACTTGGATTAAGATGCTATTTTGTGAAAAGTGGGTTATGTGAATAAATTAATGTTTGGGACTACGCAAAGTGGGAAGATCTACATTTAAGTAGTGAAGAGTTGGAAACCAGTCCCTTAATTTCCCCCTCACAGGAAAGTGAGGAAGAGGTCATGAAATTTTCTCCGAGAAGCGTGGTTAGTTCGATAAGGCAGCGAATCAAACTACCAATATTCAGAGGAGTAGGGAATGAAGACTCGGACCAATTTTGGTTCGTGGTAAGAGAAGTATTGGAATCACAAGGAGTCATGGATGACAATCTAAAAAAGGCTACACTAGTAAGTGCATTGCAGGATCGCGCATTAACATGGTACATCAAGCATTCTAATGACCATCCAAATGCAGGAATCGCAGAAATCCAAACTGCATTGAACAGGGAATTTAGCAGGCCAAAGTCGGAAACACAATCAATCATCAGGTCTAAGGAGATTGTGATGCTCCCGGGCAAGACCCCCTAGGATCTAGACCAAAGACTGAAGGGTATGATTCACGAAGCCAACATGACATTGATGGATGGACAGCACTGCGCATGGTTTGTAGCATCACTAACATCGCGCTTGAGGATAGCATTGTCACAACAAAAGCTTTCCACCCAGGCCGAAGCTTTGGATATGGAAATGAGATTGCATGAGACCCCTATACAAGACCCTGGGTTGGGAGTCCAACAAATACATGCACAACTGCAAAATATTTGTTTGGAGATGCAAAGTTTGAAATAGGATAGGACACTTCGACTAGAGGCACGTGAGGAGGTATGGTGCATAAAATGCAAAGGCCAGGGGCATGGCAAGGACCACTGTCCAGTGTTCGCAAATTACTTAGCAGGAGGAGGGTCAATGCTATTAAGACCTGAGGCACAGGCAAGACCAAGTGCGACGCCTTCATTATGGTGTGGGATCTACCAAATAGGAGGAAAACACACTATGGATAATTGTCATCTGTTGTAGAAGTATACGCAGACGTCCCAACAATTGTTTTGTAATTTATGCTCGTCAATAGGCCATGATGAATGCACCTACAGAAGCTATAAACTAATGATGGATTAGACTCCTACCTGCAGGGTGTAGATCGAGACGTGATCCCTCAAACCGAATGTAGAAATGGTGTGTGCTGGATTTCAAGGGCGCAATCGAGGTTGAGGTGGAATGGGACCAGGAAGGGGTCACGGACAACTAATTTTTTACAATTGCGGAGGGCCAAGGAACTATGCCAGTGATTGTACAAACCCAACAATGACATCATGTTTGTATTGTACTCAGTTTTATCATGAGGGATAAGATTGCCCTACATTTATAGGGAGACTGCGTGAGAAAGGGGTACTTCAACCCCCTCTGACACAGAATTTGTAGATGATAAGGTCTAAGCCGCACGAAGAAGACTCGAATGTAAACATGATGCTCAGGAACGGTATGACCACTGGCGATGATAAAGGTAAGTAGTCAGAAGAAAGCGTATGGGTTCACAAGGCTCCTACAAAGGAACCTGAATTTGATTTAGAATGCGGGAAGGATACATTCATGAAAGTTAAGAAGATCTTCACAGAGGCCTCCACTTTAGGTAGTAAGAATCAACTAGAACCAAGGATGGATGCTTCAATGCTCACTACCTTTCTAGAGAAATGCATGAAACTACTCCATGATAGCAAGGTAGTAAAAGGACTATGGGAACTTATCACTAGGTGTGTAAGGTCAGGAGAACCACGCGTGGTCTGGAGACTTGGAAAGCATGCATTGCGCACGGGAAGGGAAATGAGGTTGACTGCGCAAATCAGCGAGTATGAAATGGATCAGGTAATCCTGGATCTCGGATCAGATGCGAATGCACTCCCAAAACAAACATGGGAACTAATGGGTAGACCCATGCTAGAGTGATCTCCTATTTAGTTACAAATGTTGAACCAATAGAAGATCTTTCCCATGGGAAGATTGCAAGGGGTAATAGTAGACATTGAAGGTGTGAGCACGCAGGCAGATTTTGAAGTGATAGAGATTGTTGATGACAGTAATCCATATCCCAAACTACTAGGAATAGACTGGGCCACCAATATGAACGAAGTCATAAATCTGAAGAAGCGCAAAATGATCATTGAAAAAAGTCACTACGTGTAATAGTACCACTAGATCCAGCCGAAGGAGCGCCATACACTAAACCATGCATGACGATGATAGCGATGACGATATCGATTGTATTTTCAAGATAACCACATGAGAAGAGGATTGGGTGAATCCGGTTGCAGATGGGAGGATTTCGTGGGAGCGCAAAAGATCCTGCACTTTGAATTTAGATGAAGAGATAGAACGATGGCAAAATCGATTGCGTGAAGTAACAAGACTTAATTACAACATGATAGTTAGATCACTGCGCTACGTGACAACAAAGGCAAGGGATCTGCCGACATATGATGGATTGATAGTAGTGGATGAATTCCTTAGAAAATTTGAAAGGACAGTACTAGAACAGCAGCAATTCGATGCTCTGAAGTGGGCACTATGCGCAATGCCCGCACAATGGTGGGGCACGCATCAAGGAAGTTTTGAGGACTGGCGTGGATGTGGAAGAATGATGTGCCTACACTTTGGAAAACCCCAGCTCAAGACAAGAGCCAGTCAGTAGGGGTGAAACAACTTGCACACCCACCTTTCCTGATGGGTACGAACATATGTTGTATAGCCTACATAAGTGCACATCACTCCCAGAATAGAGAATCAAAACAAACCACAGTAGCAGGAAAGGTGACATGTGCTACCAATTATCCACAAAGAAGCATTCGATAGAGTGTGTGATGTATTGAACAAGGTTCACCAGGCGAGACGCACTGATTGGGACCTACACATACCAACAGTTCGATGGGCCTATAGGACCATGTGTAAAACCTTGACTGCAGAAACAATTCGAAAAGTGCGGAACAAAATGAGATCATAATTTCTGAAGAGAATGCAAAGGGGAATCCACACATAATAACACTCACATATGTAACAGTGCACAAAGACTGGGATGAAGAAATCACACAGATACGTGAGGTTGAACACATAAGGATTCAAGAATCCATTCAGTGAGGGAACCTTAGACTTCGTGAACTCAAAAAAGACCGGGTACAATTGAGGAAGAGGAGCATTTTGATGGATGCCGAGGTCAAGAGGAAGGAAAATGAGATCAAGCAAGCATGTCTCATTGATAAACCAAATATGACAAGGAAAACTGTGGATGATCATACCACTAAATTAGAAGAGTTTCAACCATAATTTATGACTTTGCTGCCATGGCTATGACTACATCTCACCAAACGCAGTAACTAGGGGAGTGCACTAGATACGATAGAACGTGCGACGCCGCTATCACGAGGGAAATTGGGGATTTTCAGCAGACTATACTGGAAGGTAAGTTGAAGCCTCATATAGGTGGTGCAACCACCTGACTAGCCATAGGAAGCACAGTATCAGTGCCCTAGACAGTTGAAAGAGAGTGCAGGACTATAAAAGAGTCTATTTGGGAGTTGCGCGATAAGGAAGGTGCACGCAGAATCAGCATGTCACAAGGTTCGTGCCCACGCATGGGGGGCTACACTACCACGCAGGTAGGCTGGGATGTGACCGTTAGTGTCACTGTTCATGACAGGATGTCTGATTTAAGGCCAACTGAAACAGGAGGTGGGCATTTAAGATGCAAATTAAGGACAAGATTTGGGACAATCTGCTACCAAGAAAGCATTGATGGCCCAAGAATGGGGGGAACAGTTGAATTTGAATTCAAAAGGCGTTATAAAACTCCAGGGGCTAGCCATGAGACAACACTTGTTCACTTGAGATTTAAGCAGTTGATTAGAGCACCGAGTATTGAGCATTGAGTGATATTAGAGCCCCGAAGTTCGTGAACGACCACATGCAGTTCAAATAAGATGATGGCTACCAAGAGAGGTTTGGGATTTGTAGAAGGAACCGCTGACAAGGCCATGCAGAACCCCATGGTACATGATGCTCCCAAAGATACTAGGGTCATGCCGGAAATCTTGAAATCGCCTCAAACACCAAGACCCAAGAAAGATAAGTAGGCAGCAGAACCAGTCTACATGTCCCCAAGGAATCTGTTGTTCAATAAGCTCTCAATGGAAGAAAAGGGCAAGGTTGTCACCATTGAGATAGATGACGAGGAGGAGAACCTACAGGCTCTCATCGAGGAGATAGAGGAAGCAGAAGACATGGAAGAGGATATCCAACTAGTGCACTTTGTAGTGAAATTTCCTGAGTACGTCCCTCCATGAAAAGGGAAAACCAAGATACCAAAAGATCTAGATGCCACAAAGACCACACTCCAGACCTCACTCCTCCCTAATGGAATTGTGTTTGAGGGCTCGTATCTGGGCTGCGTGCCCGTAATGAAGTTTGAATATTGGGACCTTGCGGAAAGTGAGAAGTTCCCACACTTAAAGATGGAGAGCCTCATGAAGCAGAGCACAGAGGGGTTAGTCACATAATTAGAGCCACAAAAATGGTTGTGCGGTGTGGATAAGGCCAGATTGCTTCATCTGTTGTGGATAGCACACTTTCACCATGTGCCCATCACTATTTTTATCATCAGGCAGCTACTTTGCCTAGTGCATGATGGGTACTTATTGCTGGAGGAGCCTATTCCCATCACAGTGGATCTCATCCATAGAATTTCTCAGCTTCCCTGTAAGGGAAAGGACCCCATAGAGATAGTAAGAAAAGGCAGTGATTTGGATTTCGTGGAAGCCATGAATAAAAAATATAAGCTCGATAAGAAAAAGAGGGGGTATGCAATCAACAACATCAAAGATAAAGGGGTGCACATAGCCACCCAACTCTTGGCCGAGAAGGTAATGAGAAAATGTCGCGGCGATGAAGTACCAGTGCCGATAGTTGTGTTGGTTGAATAATGTGCAGAGGGGGTCCAATTCAACTGGGCCGAGTTCCTCTGCGAGGAATTCTTGATCAACAGTAAGGAAGCCCAGGAGGAGGGTAAGACCTTCCACTACGCATGGTTTCTCTTATCCATTTTGCTAGTAGCGGGAAAACTTAGGGCAGACAACCTTATGACTCAACCTATACGTGCCCGTAATTCGCGGAGTCTTACAATACATTTGACAAAAAATTGGGCTTTGAGCCCCAAAACATGCTTTGGGGGGATCTGATACCCAACAGGCCCCTAACACAAACATCATGACTTGCCCTCGATTCACTCTATCAGTGCGGTGATCTTGGCACAAAGTCCCTGTAACTAGTCTCGAACTGCTCGAAGGTCCATAACGCACTATTCTACGGTTTGTTGGACTTGTTGCATGCACTCTTCTGATGCTTCCTTGTGAGGATCAAATCCCTGCCTTAGCGCATAGAGCCCCTGCATCTATGCGAGCTTGCCTACAATATCTATGGTAATGGTGAAGGCATCATGAATCCATGGCTAGACATGTGCTTTGAGAAGTTCCTCTTTATGTCTTGCGGCATCCACCTAATCTTTCAGTGCCCTTGCTTGCTGCATCTTTGCTATCCATTTAGTGAGGACGACTATCTGTGCATTTCGCCTTACATTGTTGTACTGCTCTTGAAGCTCACACGCCTTTGTTTCTAGGCGCTGTATGTTGGAGCCCTCACATCATTGCAGGAGGACCCCAACATACAACACCTGGAAATAGAGGCACGCGAGCTTCAGGAGAAGTACAACAATGTAAGGAGAATTGCACAAACAATCATCCTCAGCCAATGGCTAGCAAAGATGCAGGAAGCAAGGGTACTGAAAGAGTAGGTGGATGCCACAAGATAGAAACAGGAACTTCTTAAAGTGCGTGTCCAACCATGGATTGATGAGGCCTTCACCATTACAGTAGATATTAAGGGGAAGCTTGCACAGATGCAGGGGATCTATGTGCTAAGGTAGGGATTTGATCCTCACAAGGAAGCATCGGAATAGCACATGCAGCAGGTCCAGAAAACCACAGAACAATGTGCTACAGACCTCCGAGTTGTTTGAGACCAGTTGGAGGGACTCCATGCCAAGATCGCCATGCCAACAGAGTGACTTGAGGGTGATTCATGATGTTTGTGTTGGGGGAATGTTGGGCATTGGATCCCCCAACAGCAAGTTTTGGGGCTCAAAGCCCAGGTTTTGGTCAAATGTATTGTAAGAATTTGTTGGCATTATGACATAGGTTTGGAGCTATGACACAAGCGTTATCCTTGATGGAAACTCACTCAAATGGAAAATCACAGTTCAAGATCACAGAATGAAGGAAAAAGAGGTATACGCAAGTTCCCCTTAACCAAACCGTGTATACACGCGGGTTCGCAGACTAAAAGGTGTGTATGTGTATACATGCACTTTCACGCAAGGAAAAGTGCGTACATGTTGGAAAAGTTGGTTTTGGTTTGTGGTGTTTGGTCCTTAGTATTTTGACCCATGGTATTGGTCCAAGGTCTCCTATCTGAAGTGTTGATCCAAGTATAAGTTCTATTGAAGAAGGATAAGTTCTATTGATGGGTCAAGATATTTAGGCTTGAAGAGAAGTATCTTTATGTGGTTTTGATATTTTATAATTGGTGCATGTCGTAGTCTGTAAATTTGATGAGCTAGGTATAAATGATGTATGAATAGTTGTAAAGGTTAAATCATCTTTTACAAATTTGTACGTAGGTTCAATATAGAAAAGTCACGTGTACACATTGGTTTTGCATTTCAAAATAGCATATATGCATGTTTTCCTTCGTATAACAACGTATGAACACAGGTTCGACACATTGAAGTAGCGTATGTCTCATAAAATATGTTTTAGCTACTTCTATTTGCTATTGCATTATTCTCGGTTCTAGATTAGGTTTTGGTTACTATTACTTTATTTTGGTTACAACATTCAGAAAAGTGATTGTTTGATTCAGTTTGGTTGGTACAAAGGAGATCGGTTGATGCAGATATATTTGATGTTTGATTGATGTTATTGATGGATCCAGTCTAAAAATTTATGAAACGTGGTCCTTGGAAGAAAAGAGAAGGTTGTAGCCTTCTGTAGGTTAGCACCTACTAGTAAACAAATCAGCTGGTAAAAGAAGCTAAGGGGGTTGTAGCTCCCTTCCAGAAAAAACTGGAGAACAAGAGAAGATTGTAGCCTTTTGTAGGTAGAAGTCTGCATACTGGTATAAGGCTGTACCAGTACAAAATTTGTAAAAAGAAGTTTCTTATTAAAGAAAGATAGAGACAATTTTATCTGGTGGCTTTCACCCACATTGGGTTTCCACCTTACATCTTGTGTTCATGTGTGTGATTTCTTGTTCTGTTTACTACACCTAATTACTGGTTATATGGTTCTGATACACAGATTAAATATCAACTAACTAAATTATAAGTTTGCAAGGTATACGTTGGTTTCTCTAAACACAGTTGCATATACACACAAGTTTCATTAACAAAAGTAGCATATATAAATCTATTTATGGAAATGAAATATTCTTAAATTTCTATTACTGATTCACCCCCCCTCTCAGTATTATTTCCAACAATTGGTATCAGAGTAGGTCCTTCAAAAGAAGCTTGATCGCTTGAAGGAAGATCTATCATCATGAGCGGCTACGAAAGAGAGGGATCCATTAGACCACCAATCTTTGATGGGAGAAACTTTGTCTATTGGAAGGTAAGAACCACAACCTATCTTCAATCTCTTGGAACAGATGTTTGGGAAATCGTGGAAGGAGGATATACATTTCCATCAGCAATTCCTATAGATATGGTAGGTAAAAAGCAGTATGAAACAAATGCCAAGGTTGTCAATACACTATTGGGGAGTTTGTCACAATCAGAATTTGTCAAGGTTATGCAGCTCAAAACCACCAAAGAAATATGGGACAAGATCGTTCTAGACTATGAAGGAGACAATCAGGTAAAATGTGAAAAACTACAATCTCTCATAATTCAATATGAAAATCTCAAAATGCACAATGATGAAAGTATAGCTCATTACTTCCTACGTATAGATGAGATTGTTAATCACATGAAAAATTTGGGTGAAGAGATAAAAGAATTTACTTTAGTTGAAAAGGTTTTAAGATCCTTGTCTTATAAGTTTGAATCAAAATTTTCTACCATACAAGAAAAGCAAGATCTTCAAAGTATGACTATGACACAGTTGCACAAAATCCTAACTGTTATTGAAATGAGAAAATGAGGTCCATCAGATATGAGAGAAGCCGCATTCAACGCTTCAAGAAGAGAAGAGATCAATGAATCGGAACACATTTCAAAAGGAGAGGAAGAAGAAAACTTTGTCAAAAACCTTCAACGAGGTTCTGGAAGACTAAGAGGTAAAATACCTTTCAAATGCTTTTCTTGTGGAAGAGTCAATCATTATGCAGCCAAATTTCCTCATAAAGATAAGCTTGATAAAGGTAAGGAACCAACAAAATGGAATAGAAAACATAATGTAAGTAAGAAGAGCTATTATATGCATGAAGATAGTGATGGTTTATCAAATAGTGATGAAGATGAATATGGTAATGATTATAGATTTTTGATGGCTTTTGAAGATGATGATTTCTTGGATGCTTTAGATGAAGATGATCTCTATGAAGAAATTTTTTAAATTAAAATCTGTTTAGAAGAAAAGGGTATGATTATAGATACTTTGACATTCCAACTTGCTGAAAGGGAAAAACACAATGAAAAGTTAGAATGTGAAATTGTAGGTCTAAGAAAAGATATTGAGAAAACAAAAACTCTCAATCTTAGATTTGCGAAAGGATCAGAAACTTTAGATGAAATTATCAAAGTGTAGCATTCTCCTATGATAAAGACAGATCTTGGATATACTGAAGAAGCATATCAAGCACAAAAGCCATCAACCTCAAAAAGCTATCTTGATGCAGCAAGGAGAAGTGAACAGGTTGACAATCATCAGCAAAGGCATAAAGTAGATCACCAGGTAAATCAGGTTCAATTTACTTCAAGGATGAACAGAATCTATAACCAACCACAAGTAAATCAGTCTCAATTTGCTTCAAGAATGAATGTCAATGGAAACTACAATCATCAGGTCAGCAGATTCGATAATTGCAGGAATTTCTTTACTGGCCAATGTTTTTCATGTCATAACTTTGTACACAAAGCTACTCAATATGTTTCTTACAAGACCATCATGACTAGAGAAGCATGAAATCAAATGAATGTGACTGGGATCATGAAAAGGACCTACAATAACTTTTCTGCTCTTGAAAATGAAATAGAATGCTCTATCTGTAACAACATCGGTCATGAAGATTCTAAATGTGAGAGTAAATTTTGGCAAACATCTCAGAAGGAGCAAGATTCATTGGGTCCCAAAACATGGAGAAAGAAAAATTCACAAACAAAAAGATGTGGTATAGCCTTGTATGCAGAAGGACAAGAATATTAGTGGTACATCAATAGTGAATGCTCGAAACACATGACAGGTGATAAAGAAAAACTTGAGTCATATAATTCCTTAGAAAAGGAAAAGAAGGTCTCATTTGGTAATGACACTCCTGCAGTCATAAAAGGTAAAGGCTTCGTTCTCTTAAAATAAAAAGTTAAAACTAAGAATGTTATGTATGTAGATGGTCTAAAACATAATCTATTGAGTGTCAGTCAAATGTGTGATCAAGGAAATGAGGTAGTATTTCAATCAAATGGATGTGTTGTTCGTGAGCTTGATACAGGAGAAACAATGATCAAAGGTGTAATAACTCCAGACAACATGTACATACTCAAGGGGGGACAACAACAGTGCTACCTAAGAAAAACGATGAACACTGGTTATGGCACAAAAGATTGGGGCATCTAAGTTTCTCTCAAATAATAAAAGCATGCAGATACCAGGCTGTTTGTGTTCTTCCTGATATCAGCATTTGAGAGAATACAATATGCAAATCATGTCAATTTGGTAAGAAAACCATAGCACATTTCATTGAGAAGGAAGGATCAGCTAGTAAGCCTCTTGAACTTGTTCACACTGATTTATATGGTCCATCTAGGAAAAAGTCACCTCGTGTAGAAGAATACTTTATATTGTTCATTGATGACTTTTCCAGAATGTGTTATAGGACTTCTAAAGCATAAAGATAAAGCTTTCGTAAAGTTCAAATCTTTCAAAGCCTTGGTTGAAAATGAATCAAATCACAAAATCAAATGCCTCAGGTATGATTGAGGAGGGGAATTTACCTCAGATGAATTCTTTGAATTCTGTGAAGAACATGGAATAAGAAGGGAATTATCTATCACAAGAACTCCTCAGCAAAATGTAGTGGTAGAAAGGATGAACAGAACTATTCAACAAATGGCTTGTGTTATGCTAGATGAGTCTGGAACTCTTGCAACCTTCTGGGGTGAAGCTGCATTTGTTGCTGTCACCATTCTCAACAAAACAAACGTCTGGGTAAACAACATTCAAACTCCACATGAACTTTGGTATGGTAAGACTCCTACTATAAAATACTTCAAAGTTTTTGGAAGTAAATGTTACATCAAAAGGACTAATGAAAAACTTGGCAAGTTTGAACCTAGAGCAGATGAAGGCATTCTCCTTGGTTACTCTTCCCGAAAAAAGAATATAAGTGTTATAATAAAAAGACTTGGGAAAATTGTTGAAAGTATTGATGTTGTGGTTGATGATCAGGCAAAAATCCAAAGTAGGTAAAAACCTAAGATTATGAAGAAGATGAGGACTATCCTTCCACATCAAATCAAACTAATTCTTAAGAAGAAACCAATGAGGCACCAAAAGAACAGATAAGGGTAGAAGAAAAGACTCCATCTAGGTATGTTCAAAAGAATCATCCAGAGACTCAAATTTTGAGGCAGAAAGAGGTAGGTGTGCAGACAAGAATAACTATTACAGAAGCTTCAAGCTATCTAGCATTTCTTTCCTCTATTGAACCACAAAATGTAAATGAAGCATGCAAAGATGAATGTTGGGTCAAGGCCATGAATGAAGAACTTGAGCAGATTGAAAAGAATAATACTTTGGAATTGGTTCCTAGACCTAATGATAAGAATGTCATAGGAGCCAAATGGATATTTAAAAACACGCTGAATGAAAATGGAGAAGTTGTTAGAAACAAAGCCAGACTTGTTTGTAAAGGGTATGCTCAACAATAAGGTATAGACTTTGAAGAAACTTTTACACCTGTTGCTAGACTTGAATCCATAAGAATGTTCCTTTCTCTTTCTATCTTTCAGAAGTTCAAAGTATATCAAATGGATGTGAAATCTCCCCTTCTTAATGGAGACCTAGAAGAAGAAGTATATATTGAGCGACCAAACAGATTCATCCTTGGAAATGATCCAAAACTTGTATGTAGACTCAGAAAATCTCTTTATGGTCTAAAACAAGCTCTAAGGGCCTGGTATTATTGTCTTGACAAATACTTTCATCAACAAGGTTTTTCAAAAGGATTAGCTGATAACAATCTATATATAAAAATTGACAATGATAAATTGCTAATACTTGTTGTGTATGTTGATGATATCATTTTTGGTAGAAATGAAGAAGCCATGAGTCAAAACTTTGCTTTGGTATGAAGAAAGAATTTGAAATGTCCCTGCTTGGTGAGCTCACATATTTTCTTGGTTTACAAGTTCAACAAAATAAAGATGGTATTTTTCTATCACAAACCAAGTACCTCAAGCAGATCTTGAAGAAATATGGCATGGAGGATTCTAAACCAGTATGTACCCCTATGGTAACAGGATGCAGCCTCAGTGCAAATGATGAATCAATAGTAGTACATCAACTAACCTACAGATCTAAGATTTATAGTCTGCTCTATCTAACAAGTACCCAACTAGACATCATGCATGCAGTGGGAACAGTTGGAAGATTCCAAGCAAATCCAAAGGAAGCACACCTGTCTAGTCAATTTAATGTCTTAAATTGCTCTACATAAATTATCAATCTGGGTATTGTAAACTGATGAAGTGTGGTGCACCATATGTGCTTAGTTAACCTTTTTCTTACTTCGTTGTTTTATAGATTTTATTTTGTTTTGAGATTTTGTTTTTGTTGGTTTCCTAAAGTATCTAATGCAAATGGAAATCGTAATCAAAGTTTTCAAAAAGTTTTTCAAACTTGCAATGATGAAATCAATTACTAAGAGAAAATAAAATGTACCTAAATTCTAATTAAACCAAACAGTGAAGTAATAACTATGAAACCCAGTATCCTTACTGTTGTATAAAAAGAAAACTGAAATTAAAGCAATTCAAAAACTGTAAGCAAAGTAAACTAAATCATATTACATCAACTCATATTCTAACCCCTCACCATTCGACTCGCTCTGGCTATAGGAGGTAATCATAAACAAATTGAGTAATCTGATATCTAAATTGCATAAAATTAAACTAAGATCAAACTACGCATTCATACTTCAATCCCTCACCATTTGACTCACTTGGCTATAGGAGGTAACTGAAAATGACATGAGTAGTCTAATATCTATCTTGCAAAAAAGTAAATGAATAAAACAAAACTGAAAGAATAAATAGTGCTAGAATTAAAACTAAGAAAATAAATCAGCAGAAGGGTAAGATAATTCCATCATGTCATTAGTCATTAAAAAGTTATGTGCATTACTAATCTACAATCAACCGGTTGAACACACTTTCATGAATTAAAATTGCATGAAAGAAAAATCTAATCTATCAAACTTGAAAGTAATCAAATGACATAATGAAATCAAAGCAAAATTTACAAAATGAAATCTACTCTACCTTACATTCTAATATGCTCCATGACATTTACTTCACATCTCTTTCCATGTTGAGAACATCAAAGCTTTATTCAAGTTCTTCAAAATCACAAAGTACAACAAAGCTCTCTAAAGCTTTCAAAAGCCATCAAGAAAAAGCTACAAACTCCAAGCTAAAGAACTCACAAGCTAAAAGACTAATAAGCTAAGTTCTAAACTGAGACTTAAGAACTAACAAATGAAGGAGAGAGATCTCCTATTTATACAAAAATATGAGAAGCCATCTCATTAATGAGAGTCCATGAATCTCTCCTTATACCTCTAGAGTCTTAATCAAAATAGGAACTGATAAGACATATGTCTTTTTAGAGTTACAATACAATTAGGAGATATGACACATCCTCATGATCCCATGATTCTTTCCACTCAAATTCGAATTTGGCCTTAGAGTGCCACATAAGGGTCTTCTAGAAGCCTCCTTTCAACCTACACATGTCAACAATCTCAACCCATTTGTTAGGTATAAGCACATGCACATTATTTCCTAATTTTTAACCACAAATTCACTTAAAAGGCTTAGAATTAATAAAGATTGGAAAAACATAAATGTGGCCCAATGATAATGAAAGTGGGATGAATGTGGTGACATAGTAGTGAAATGGAGGTGATATTATGGACATAATAGTGAAAGTGTAATGGGAATGAATGATATTTTCAAGACTCAACATACCCCCCAACTGAAGTTATTGCAAGTCCTCATGCAATATATATTACATTAACTCTTTTGATCTTTGAGCTTTGGCTTAACTTTGCATGATATCATTTGATAAAATCATATTTTTGGAAAGTGTTTTACTTGAATTGCAACATGGTTGGTTCTTGTGTTACAACCATTTTTTTTTTTTGTTGCCTTCTATTTTGATCTTTGAACTTTGCATAATGATATTTGATTATTGTTGCAAAGTATATCTTTATTGGATTGCATGATGGTTGGTTCTTGTGTGACAACCATGATTTTGTTTGTATCTAATTTATCCTTTAAGCACTTTTTTGAAAAGCCATTGTATGTTCATAATAACAATGTAATAGTTAATATATGTTGGAAGTATGTGGGCTCTTGAGTATGATATGGATATGGCAAAATATGAAGATGAATGTATTCCCCCCCCCCAACTGATGGTATTGACAATTTATGAAATGAGGAAGAGAAATGTTTTTCCAACAATTATCATTCTAGTTTTTTATGGAATTCTATGGTCAAAAGTTAGAAAATGACATACCTTCACTTACCCTTTGGAATGGATGAGTTGTATGTGTGGTGGCTACAAAATTTTGATCATATTCTTCTTCAAGTGGCTGAACAAGAGGAGTCATGGATAAAGAGATAAGATGACTTTTTATTGCTTCTACTAAAACTTGTTGAATCTGCTCCAAAATGATGAAAATAATAGTCTTCATGTCTTTAAAACTCATTGGCACAATTCCTACTATGTGAAAAGATGCTCAGATGTCAAACATAGTAGGAAATTGTTGGCTTAGTGGCCATTAATGGATGCCACTAGTCAACACGAGAACTCTCACCATTGATGACAATGAGAGTCAAGATGCCCAAACACATCTTGCTAGGTACGAATGAATTTGCCGAAGTC
>APFE031386082.1:91924-161525 GCA_000404065.3 Pinus taeda
ATGATATCATTTGATAACTTCATATTTTTGCAAAGTGTTTTACTTGAATTGCAACATGGTTGGTGCTTGTGTTACAACCATTTTTTTTTTTTGTTGCCTTCTATTTTGATCTTTGAACTTTGCATAATGATATTTTTTCTCCTTTTTTTTTGTAGCATAACAATTCTTTTTTTGATCCTCCAAATCACACAAAGTGCAGGAGGAGAGCATACTCAAGAATTATTAATTTTTTTTTTTACTTAACAATTCTTTTTCTGATCCTCTAGATCACACGAAGTGCAGGAGGAGAGCATACTCAAGAATTATTAAGAAAATTTCAGATGTAAAAAATAAGGTCTCCTAATTACACTTCCCCGGCAACGACGCCAAAAATGTCTAGTCAATTTAACGTCTTAAATTGCTCTACATAACTTATCAATTCGGGTATTGTAAACTGATGAAATGTGGTGCACCATATGTGCTTAGTTAACCTTTTTCTTACTTCGTTGTTTTATAGATTTTATTTTTTTTTGGGTTTTTTTCTTGTTGGTTTCCTAAAGTGTCTAATGCAAATGGAAATCCTATTCTAAGGTCTTAAGAATACTTTTAAAGGATAAGTATGGATAAATATTTCAAGACAAGGCATATGTCCCTAATGGTAACTTCCAAAACTTAGCACTTCAATAGATCTTAAAACACGTTATTGATGGAATTAGTACTCAAACAAAAGTGTAAATATGCAGCTACTTCAATCAAAATAAAATGCAACAACCAAACAATGAGCTAGTGACTATGAAACCCAGTATCCTTGCTGCTGTATAAAAAGAAAACTGAACTTAAAGCAATTCAAAAACTGTAAGCAAAGTAAACTAAATCATATTACATCAACTCATATTCTGACCCCTCACCTTTCGACTCGCTCTGGCTATAAGAGGCAATCATAACCAAATTGAGTAATCTGATATCTAAATTGTAGGAAAGTAAACTAAATCATACTACATCAAATAATATTCTGATTCCTCACTATTTGAGTTGCTTGGCTATAGGAAGGTAATCATAAAAAAATGGAGTAATATGATATCTAAATTGCATGAAATGAAATTGCATAAAATGAAACTAAGATTAAACTACTCATTCATACTTCAATCCCTGAAAATGGCATAAGTAATCTAATCACTAACTTGCAGGAAAGTAAACTAAATCATACTACATCAAATAATATTTTGATTCCTCACTATTTGAGTCGCTTGGCTATAGGAAGGTAATCATAAACAAATAGAGTAATATGATATCTAAATTGCATGAAAGTAAATGAGCAAAACAAAACTGAAAGAAATAGCAATGCTAGAATTAGAACTCAGAAAATAAATCAGCAGAAGGACAAGATGATTCCATCATGTCATTAGTCATTAAAAAGCTATGTGCATTACTAATCTACAATCAACCGGTTGAACACACTTGCATGAATTAAAATTGCATGACTGAAAAATCTAATCTATCAAACTTGAAAGTAATCAAATGACATAATAAAATCAAAGTAAAATTACAAAATGAAATCTACTCTACCTTACATTCTAATATGCTCCATGACATCTACTTCACATCTCCTTCCATGTTGAGAACAACAAAGCTTTATTCAAATTCCTCGAAATTACAAAGTACAACAAAGCTCTCTAAAGCTTTCAAAAGTCATCAAGGAAGAACTACAAACTCCAAACTAAAGAACTCCAAACTCTAAGCTTACAAGTTGAGACTAATAAGCTAAGCTCTAAACTGAGACTTAAGAACTAACAAATGAAGGAGAGAGATCTCCTATTTATACAAAAAGATAAGAAGCCATCTCATTAATGGGAGTCCATGAATCTCTCCCTCTACCTCTAGAGTCCTAATCAAAATAGGAACTGATAAGACACATGTCTTCTTAGAGTTACAATACAATTAGGAGATGTGATACATATCCTCATGATCCCATGATTCTTTCCACTCAAATTCGAATTTGGCCTTAGAGTGCCACATAAGGGTCTTCTAGAAGCCTCCTTTCAACCTACACATGTCAACAATCTCAACCCATTGGTTAGGTATAAGCTTATGCACATTATTTCCTAATTTTTAACCACAAATTCACTTAAAAGGCTTAGAATTAATAAAGATTGGAAAAACATAAATGTGGCCCAATGATAATGAAAGTGGGACAAATGTGGTGACATAGTAGTGAAATGGAGGTGAAATAATGGACATAATAGTGAAAGTGTAATGGAAATGAATGATATTTTCAAGACTCAACATACCCCCCAACTGAAGCTATTGTATGTCCTCATGCAATATATATTACATTAACTCTTTTGATCCTTGAGCTTTGACTTAACTTTGCATGATATCATTTGATAACTTCATTTTTTTGCAAAGTGTTTTACTTGAATTGCAACATGGTTGGTTCTTGTATTACAACCATTTTTTTTGTTGTTGCCTTCTATTTTGATCTTTGAACTTTGAATAATGATATTTTTATTATTGTTGCAAAGTATATCTTTATTGGATTGCATGATGGTCGGTTCTTGTGTGACAACCATGATTTTGTTTGTATCCAATTTATCCTTTAAGCACTTTTTTGAAAAGCCATTGTATGCTCATAATAACAATGTAATAATTAATATATGTTGGAAGTATGTGGGCTCCTGAATATGATATGGACATGGAAAGATATGAATATGAATGTATTCCCCCCCCCAATTGATGGTATTGGCAATTTTATGAAATGAGGAAGAGAAATATTTTTCCAACAATTATCATTCTAGCTTCTTATGGAATTCTATGGTCAAAAGTTAGAAAATGACGTACCTTCACTTACCCTTTGGAATGGATGAGTTGTATGTGTGGTGGCTACAAAATTCTGATTATATTCTTCTTCTAGTGGCTGAACAAGAGGAGTCATGGATAAAGAGATAAGATGACTTTTTATTGCTTCTACTAGAACTTGCTGAATCTGCTCCAAAATGCTGAAAATAATAATCTTCATGTCTTCAAAACTCATTGGCACAATTCCTACTATGTGAAAAGATGTTCTGATGTCGAACATAGTAGGAAATTGCTGGCTTTGTGGCCATTAATGGATGCCACTAGTCAACACGAGAACTCTCACCATTGATGACAATGAGAGTCAAGATGCCCAAACACATCTTGCTAGGTGCGAATGAATTTGTCGATGTTGAGTCACCTAGAAGATCTGATGAACAAGGGATATTAATGTATTCTCATTGTTTGTCAGCATGAGAAATTGACATTAAGGCATGCAAGCCTCAAGGTGTTTTTATAAAGAACCTAGACTCAAAGGACTATGGACTCAATAATTTGCATTGAAGTAGGGCTTATTTGTGAAATGAAAATGACAAGAAATGTAAGATGAAAATGGAAGATGGCAATGGAGAGCAGAAATAGCAATGGGAAATAAGCATATGAATGAGCCTCTTACTTTTATTTGTGGGTTATGAATGGACAAAAAGAGATGGAAAGTGGATGTGAATGTAATTGGAAAATATGGAGGAAAATGAGATGAATGATTTATTATGAAATATGGATGTGATGGAGACAATAGTATCTGAAAGTTTTTCAAGTGTTTGGATCTGATTTGCATCAACATATTTCCTCTTTGTTGTTGATCATCCTCTTATGAAACAAATTGGTCTCTTAGAGAGACACCATTCTCTTGTAGTCATTTGTCCTTCTTCTTGGAACCTGCAAAAAAAACTAATACTTCTTTTGCTTTGGAATTGGTGCACAAGTTGAATGTTGCTTCTTTTCATAAATTTATTTCATTATTTTCCATTTCAAACTCTACTGATGGATTTATTGTTGTGTATATCTTTTTGAGATCTTTCCAACGGTACTTAAATCATCAAAATCTGATTTTGTATGAGAAAGATAGGCTGATTTGAACAATGAGATTTTTCTGGCTGCGTAATTGGACTTTAGCTGCAGAATGTGCACGGTTTCTGTAGCTAAGAATCTTGCATACAAAGTTAGCCATTCATCTTTCATTATCAGTCCAAAATTAATCAATACATTTAGAAAAGTAAGCAAATAACTTATTCATTTCATTGATTCAAAATTATTATTTTTTTCTTGACATGCAGCTACTTAGTGTGGCGACTTAGGGCGACGACTCAGTGTGGAGACTTAGTGATAACACACAATTTTACTTCCTTTTGACCGGGGCCTTTTTCATCGAATTGGATCAAGTGAATAGGACATCATCCATGTACTAACATTTCCCCAGCTACCCATGTGGCTTGTTTTGCTTGATGACACCTGCAACCTAGAGTTTAACAAAACAGCTGCAGAAAGTTGAATCAGCTGCAGAAAGTGGCTGGATTCCACAGCTAATGAAAACAAAGTGTAGAAAATACTGTGAAATGGAGTGGCTGTGTGCGTGGAAAAGAAAAAAAAATGTGGAGGATGTATATCTGGGTGAGTCTGTCGGGTCTATAAGAGGGTCTCCACGCTGCCCATTACCTTAATCATCAATTGAAAACAGAGTGATGCTATGAAGAGATATCTTAAATCTACCAACAACATAGCCTTGTTGACTGTCATCGGGATCAGGTTCAGCAATTAGAATTTAAATTAAAAGCCTATTAATTTGCTTCTCTTGTATGAACCCAAAGATCATCAATAATGACAATCCGTTCAGGCAGTTCCGCTGGTGATGCCTTTGCTGAACAAAGTAGCTTCACCTTGTCTAGTTGATATACGTGAGATTACATCCCACATAAATCGCTTTGCAATAGGGTCCATACCTGTTGAAGGTTCATCTAAAATGATTAGAGGAGGATCTCCAATCATTGCTATGGCCACTGATAACTTGCGTTTATTGCCACTACTTAGAGAATAGGAAGGTTTGTTTGCTTGTGGCCATAAATCAAATTCTGCGAACTTTCCTTCCACAACTTGATCTAATATTTCCTTTGAAACTCCCTTGATCCGTGCATAGAACTCGATATGTTCTCGAACAATAAGCAACTCTAGAAGGGCATCAAACTAGGGACAATAACCTATGTTGATGTGCTACCTTTGGATGTGCAAGAATATCCTTGCCAAAAATGTATGCAGTCCCTCCCGTAGGATGCTCTTCGCCACATAACATTGACAGTGTTGTACTCTTTCCAGCACCTTTTGTGCTGAGAAATCCAAAACATTCTCCTTCAGAATGACTGGAATATTACTGAGGACAAGAGATGTAGCTATACCTGAATCCATTAACCCTCCACCAAATCAATAAACACAATTGTCATATGTAATTGGTTCACGAAATGGAGTTAGACAGAGCCGTATTCAATTCAGATTGTTTGTTAAACAGGTGTTGGATGAATTACAAACGGGTGGCATAAGGGTAGGAGACGTGGTGGAAAAGGGTGGAAGACGTGGTAGAGGTAGAGTAGGTGCCAGTACAGAGCCGAATTAAATCACTGTCTACTCATTTAATTGAAAATTCCGTTTTTTTCACGTGGAAATAAAAAATGGGCTCCAAAGAACTGTGTATTTCTCCCAAACCGCCACGAATCTCTTCAAACGGTTTCTGGGTTATCTAATTGACCCAACTGGTGGAAAAACGCATGTTTTATTTTCTTCCAATTCACCACCGTTTGGGAAAATAAAATGTTTGAAATTTGACGTTTTTCAGTTGTTTACGTTTTTCTGAGTTTTATCGTTCTGCATTCGGCCTATAGAATTTTCGAATTAGAGGTAAGACAATACGCCTTTATTTGACAGTGGTAGTTTGCACACTTTTGATCCTTATTGGAAATCTATGTGGGAGACCATCTAATGAGTCAGAAGAAGAAGGTCAGGAGGAGCAGGAGAAAGCTTTATCTCCGCAACAGTCTCACCGGTTGCCCGATCACTTGCCCTCACAATTGGTATATGAATAATGAAATTCTTCTGAGATGAACGTAGTTGCTGATTTGGAGGCATTCATTGAAGAGGGAGGGCAGCTACAGAAATTTCCAATCCAACCACAGGAAAGGCACACTAATGAAGAATGCACTACTTGAAGAATCGTGAAGCCATTTCATAAAGAAAAGTGGGGAATCGCTGAACAAAACCACAATTGAGACTACACATGGGGTTTATAATGTTGAATTGAAGTCATTGGATTGGAAACAATTGACATGTTGAAGCCATGGAAATCATATTGCAAGGTCAACGATGCATCGGTTTGACTTATTGGCAGCATGAGGGATCCATACAAAGTGGACATGAAACTTGTGGAGTGTGGAAGTGCAGTCATCTATAAATTGAACCCAAAAAATAATCATGAGACCGCTTAAGGAGTAAATGTATGGTTTATGGAGTAAAGTTTTGGAATGGTAGTGGAGCTATCGAAATAATCATTGCACATAGTGAGCTTTAATGCAAAATTGTACCTTTAATTGCTATTTGAAAGAAATTTTTGCCCATAACTTTAGAATCCTTGTCTTTGTTGTCCATTAGCCCTTACTCAATTACTCCTTATTGATGTCTGTAGATGCTCCATGTACATGTATTCATAGCATATGCTTAGTCATACCTGCATTTTCATTTTATTGCACTAACATCTTGACTGTAAATTTGAAAAACAGAGTGGTGGCTGCAGAAACTGCTTCTAGCTGCAGAAACTGATTCCAGCTGCGGAAACTTGGCACAACAACCACTTAGCTAAATAGAGATAGTTAAGCAATAACTATCTGAATGGAAATGATCATGGGGAAAAGAAAACTTTTATTGATGAAATGAAATGGATGGCATGGAGTGAAATGAAGTGAGTGGAGTGAAAATGGAAATGAAATGAAGTTTATTTTGTCTCCTCTTTTTTCCTTTTTCTTTTTTTTGAATCATTTGAAATGATAAAGTTTATTTTGTCTCTTCTTTTTTTTTAGCATAATTTTTTTTTTTCTAATCCTCCAGATCACACAAAGTGCAGAAGGAGAGCATACTCAAGAATTATTAATTTTTTTTTTTACTTAACAATCCTTTTTCTGATCCTCTAGATCACACAAAGTGCAGGAGGAGAGCATACTCAAGAATTATTAAAAAAAATTCAGATGTAAGAAATAAGGTCTCCTAATTACACTTCCCCGGCAACGGTGCCAAAAATATCTAGTCAGTTTAATGCCTTAAATTGCTCTACATAAATTATCAATCCAGGTATCGTAAACTGATGAAGTGTGGTGCACCATATGTGCTTAGTTAACCTTTTTCTTACTTCGTTGTTTTATAGATTTTATTTTGTTTTGGGATTTTGTTTTTGTTGGTTTCCTAAAGTTTCTAATGCAAATGGAAATCCTAATCAAAGTTTTCAAAAAGGTTTTTCAAACTTGCAATGATGAAATCAATTGCTAAGAAAAAATAAAAATGTACCTAAATTCTAATTAAACCAAACAGTGAGCTATTGACTATGAAACCCAGTATCCTTGCTGTTGTATAAAAAGAAAACTGAAATTAAAGCAATTCAAAAACTATAAGCAAACTAAATTAAATCATATTACATCAACTCATATTCTGACCCCTCACCATTCGACTCGCTCTGGCTATAGGAGGTAAACATAAACAAATTGAGTAATCTAATATATAAATTGCATAAAATGAAACTAAGATCAAACTACGCATTCATACTTCAATCCCTCACCATTTGACTTTCTCTGGCTATAGGAGGTAACTGAAAATGACATGAGTAATCTAATATCTATCTTGCAGAAAAGTAAATGAACAAAACAAAACTGAAAGAAATAAACAATGCTGGAATTAGAACTAAGAAAATAAATCAGCGGAAGGACAAGATAATTCCATCATGTCATTAATCATTAAAAATCTATGTGCATTACTAATCTACGATCAACCGGTTGAACACACTTGCATGAATTAAAATTGCATGAAAGAAAAATCTAATCTATCAAACTTGAAAGCAATCAAATGACATAATGAAATCAAAGCAAAATTTACAAAATGAAATCTACTTTACCTTACATTCTAATATACTCCATGACATTTAATTCACATCTCCTTCCATGTTGAGAATATCAAAGCTTTATTCAAGTTCTTCAAAATCACAAAGTACAACAAAGCTCTCTAAAGCTTTCAAAAGCCATCAACGAAAAACTACAAACTCCAAGCTAAAGAACTCACAAGCTAAAAGATTAATAAGCTAAGCTCTAAACTGAGAGTTAAGAACTAACAAATGAAGGAGAGAGATCTCCTATTTATACAAAAAGATGAAAAGTCATCTCATTAATGAAAGTCCATGAATCTCTCCCTATACCTCTAGAGTCCTAATCAAAATAGGAACTGATAAGACACATGTCTTTTTAGAGTTACAATACAATTAGGACATGTGACACATATCCTCATGATCCCATGATTCTTTCCACTCAAATTCGAATTTGGCCTTAGAGTGCCACATAAGGGTCTTCTAGAAGCCTCCTTTCAACCTAAACATGTCAACAATCTCAACCCATTTGTTAGGTATAAGCATATGCACATTATTTCCTAATTTTTAACCACAAATTCACTAAAAAGGCTTAGAATTAATAAATATTGGAAAAACATAAATGTGGCCCAATGATAATGAAAGTGGGATGAATGTGGTGACATAGTAGTGAAATGGAGGTGATATAATGGACATAATAGTGAAAGTTTAATGGGAATGAATGACATTTTCAAGACTCAACAACACCTTTAGGCATTCAAAAGGATTTTAAAATATCTTTAAGGAACACAAAAAATTGGTTTATGGTATCCTAGGGATATATATCTTACACTTCATGCACATATAGATGCAGATTGGGTAGGGAGCGTGGATGACACAAAAAGCACTAGTGGTGGTGCATTCTATATGGGTTCCATATTAGTATTTTGGTTCAACAAGAAACAAAGTTCAATTGCATTATCTACAACTGAAGCAGAATATGTGGCTGCTGCATCTTGCTGCACATAACTCCTTTAGATGATGTAAACATTGCAATACATTCAGATCACATGTACTCCACCCATATCCATTCTATGTGATAATACAAGTGCAATCACTATTTCAAAGAATCTAGTCATGCATTCCAAGACCAAGCACATACTTATCAAATATCATTTTCTCCATGAACAAGTTCTTGAACAAAAGGTCAAATTGGAGTATGTTCCCTCCAAAGAACAGGTTGTTGATATATTCACCAAACCGCTGCCTAGAGAGACATTTGAATATCTCAAACAGAAGTTGGGAGTAGTTGATGCATCATCTTGTTGTTGAAACCTATCTGGTTCAGAGAAAAATGGTTGTCCATGAGTTTCATGAAGCATATTCACATACATACGCTGGTTGTTGTGGATACAATCACGTATATATTGGTTTGAAGAAAAATAGTGGGCCAAACTCAGGATGAAAAGAGTCTAATATGGGTCTGACAGAGACCATCTGGCACAGGTTTAGGGGGAGCATATACTTCTAATATTGCATTGTTGGCATTATCTTAGAAGATCTTGGTACAATTTCACAATTGTTTTTTATTCGGGTGGAACAAGTGTAGAGGGAGAGCATGGTTGTTGATGGTGTTTGACACATGCTGTTGATGATAGTTGCGGATAACTATCTTGTTTTAGATATTTTGTATCTATGTCATGTATATCTTTTATTATCAAGGTCATGTAACGACCTATTTTGTTTCCCCACTATGCCTAGGATGGATGATGTAATGTTCTTGTTTTATCATGTATAAAATTTTGGCATATCCCCACTTGAATGGGAGATGGAAGTATGTATGAGTCTTTGGTGATAGGAAGGTAATTTATGATGTATAGAGTCATGTTCTTCTTGTAGAACATCTTTTTGCAGACCTTGCTTATAGTCAAAGGGAGCATGAACAACACACTTCAACATATCAGAGAATTCAACATGTACTGAGGGGGAGCATAACCCTTTGCCCTTGATGACAAAGGGGGAGAATGTCTTGGGGTTGCCATCAAGTCCAAAGGGGGAGATTGTTGGCAATATGACATAAGTTTGGTGATATGACACATGTGTTGTCCTTGATGGAAACTCACTCAGATGATAGATCACAGTTCATGATCACAGAATGAAGGAAAAAGAGGTATACGCAGGTTCCCCTTGACCAAACTGTGTATACACACAGGTTCGCAGACCAAAAGGCGCGTATGCATATACATGCACTTTCATGCAAGGAAAAGCATGTACATGTTGGAAAACTTGGTTTTGATCTGTGGTATTTGGTCCTTGGTATTTTGACCCATCGTATTGGTCCAAGGTATCTTGTTCGAAGTGTTGACCCCAGGTATTTGATCCAAGGTATTGATTATAAGTGGTTTTGGACCATGGTATTGAGTAAGGCCTAAGACTATAAAATGAGGAGGAGATCATTAGGCAAGAGCACTCAAGGATTGAATATCTAATGAAGAGCAAGATCTAGAATACTGGTCATTGGATTATGGTGCATAGCTGGATTTGAATCAAGGAGGAACCTGAGTGCTTGAAGAAGGATAAGTTCTATTGATGGGTCAAGATCTTTATGCTTGAAGAGAAGTATCTTTATGTGGTTTTGATCTTTCATAATTGGAGCATGTCATAATCTATAAATCTGATGATCTGTGTATAACTAATGTCTGAATAGTTGTAAAGGTTAAATCATCTTTTACAGATCTGTACGTAGGTTCAGTATAGCAAAGTCATGTGTACATGCTGGTCTGGCATTTCAAAACAATGTATACATAGGTTTGTCTTCATATAACAGCGTATGAACACAGGTTCAACACATTGAAGTAGTGTACGTCTCATAAAATATGTTTTAGCTACTTCTGTTTGCTGTTGCAATGTTCTCGGTTATGGATTAGTTTCTGGTTACTCTTATTGTCTTCTGGTTACAACATTTAGGAAAATGATTGTTTGATTCAGTTTGGTTGGTACAAAGAATATTGGTTGATGCAAATATATTTGATGTTTGATTGATGTTATTGATTGATCTAGTCTGAAAATTTATGAAACGTGGTCCCTAGAAGAAAAGAGAAGGTTGTAGCCTTCTGTAGGTTAGCACCTACGTACTAGTAAACATGTCAACTGGTACAAGAAGCTAAGGGGGTTGTAGCTCCCTTCCAGAAAAAACTGGAGAACGAGAGAAGGTTGTAGCCTTCTCTAGGTAGAAGCCTGCGTACTGGTATAAGGCTACACCAGCACAAAATTTGTAAAAATAAGTTTCTTATTAAATAAAGATAGAGATGATTGCAGCAGGTGATTTTCACCCACATTGGGTTTCCACCTTATATCTTGTGTTCATGTGTGTGATTGCTTGTTATGTTTACTGCACTTGATTACTGGTTATATGGTTATGATACACAGATTAAAGATCAACTAACTAAATTATAAGTTTGCAAGGTATACGTTGGTTTCTATAAACACAATTGCGTATACACGCAAGTTTCATTAACAAAAGTAGCGTATGTAAATCTGTTTATGGAAATGAAATTTTGTTAAATTGATAATACTGATTCACCCCCCCTCTTAGTATGATTTCCAACAGAATCTACGAATTTCAGGCGTAGAGAACGAAGTATAGGTAGAGTCATAGGATTGTCTGCCCTAAGTTTTGTAATGTAATGTAATGTCATGTCGGCCTACCCATGGTCCCTGGACCATGGGATTGTAAAAATAGAACGAGGCTCTAAGTTGTATAGCTAAGTAAGAAAGGAGAAAGGAAGGAGATAAAGGATAGAGTAAGAGTCTAAGTGTATTTGGTCGTAGTAGTAGAAAGAGGCTCTAAAGCTGAGTGCGCAGAGGCCTAGTAGAGTCTACAGCTGAGTGCGCGAAACATTGTAGCTGAGTACGCAGGGTAGTGTCGAGTCTGTAATCTTGAACAAAGAATAATAAAGAGAAGTTCATTCCAAATTCTATGCATATACTTGTGTATTGCATTCTATTCATTTATACGGTTTTGTTTATTGTGCACACTTATATGATTGCTGGATAAACTGTTAATTATCACTAGTCTTACATAGATAAGTTAAGTAATCAGGTAATAACAAGTTAAATAGTAAGTAACTTGGGTATAATATGAATCACACCCTAAGTAGGGTTGCACAATGTAGCATCACAGGTTGCGAGAGACTAATAGATGCGCGTAGCGATGTGCACACAAGGTCAAACCGTAGATTGCCAGAAGCTCATCAGACATCCCCAGGGTGTGGAAACCTGGTTTTAGCACCCTCTCAGATTACTTCGAGTGAGACCTCAGTTTGCACTCCATGGACTGTTGCCAAAAGGGCCAGTAGTACTAGGATTTGTTCAACTAAATCACCTTTGAACCTAGGTCATGCCCATACAAGCCAATAATTCATCATCAATTCATAACTTCTGTAGTTGCGCTCATCATGCCCTACCAACCTATAGAAGTTGCAAAATAGTTGTTGTGGTGTTTGTACAAAATTATGCAGCAAATAACAGTTAATCGTCGTATGTTTTCCTTCTACCTGACATATAGCGCACCACAATGTAGGCCCCACACTTGGTCTAGCTTGGGCCTCCAACCTCAAAGGTATTGGTCCTCCTCCTATAATATAGTTCACAAAGACTGGGCAATCGTATTTGTCATGCCCCTGACCCTTGCATTTCAAGCACCATACTTCTTCAAGCACCTTTGGTCAAACTTCCATGTCCTACTTCAAGCTTTGCATTTCAATGCAAATATTTTGCAACTACACATGGATTTGCTGAACCCCGAGATTCAGATCCTGCATTGGTGTTTCATGCAATCTCATTGTGATCTCTAAGGCTTCTGCCTGAGCTATGGCAGGAGCGAAGCCATGAACTACTCGCGATTTTGTTCGTCTGTTAAATTCATGTTAGCTTTGTGGAATTTACACTTCAACCTCTGATCTAATTCCCAAGGTGTCTCACCTAGTTTCATCATGATTTCCTTAAATCCCACAATCGATTGTGCTTCAGATTTAGGCTTACTGAATTCTTTATTCAATGTGTTCCAGATGTATGCCACTCCAGCATTTGGGTTATCATTGGAGTATTTAATGTACCAGCTTAGCGCACGATCCTGCAAAGCACTAACTAGTGTTTCCTTCTTCAGGTGATCGTCTGTAACACCCTGAGCTTCCCACACAACTTTTATGAAGAACCAAAACTGGTCTGGGTTCCTCATTTCCTAAGCCTTTGAACAAAGGTAGCTTTACTGAATTTTCCATGATGAACTGCGGTGGGGGTGGTAGTGGTACGGGTGAAGTCGCAGGTGATGGTGGTGAAGTTGGAGGTGGTGTGGGTGGAGGTGGAAGTCGCAGGAATCCTTGTCTTTTTAACAGAATAAAACTTCATGGAGAAGCCTGTGCTACTCCCTCTTCATCACCCAATGGAGCTGATATCAATGGACTGTATTCAGGACCCTTTCTTCCTTCATTCCTATAATTTTTTCCACTTCACATAGCTTCGAACATCAAGGTAGCTGCATAACCCATTTTTCACACAGTAACATTTCAATCTAGGTATTCAAATAATTTAAGTACTTACCTCGCAAACCTTTGAAAAAGCGTCACTCCACCTCATTGTAGCTGACTAAGGTATCGACCGCAAATTCAGTCATAAATCCTTCTATGATGTGATCTAGCCAATGATCAATAGAATTGGTGATCTTATCCTCAGAGGTTTCCAGTCTATGTACTAACTCCAGGGTCCAAACAATAGGACCATCAAGTCTCCACCTTCCTTGGCTATCTATTAGATTTGTGATCCACTCATATAGCTCAACTGGGAAGGAACAGAAAAAGATCTCAAGGATCTCTATATATAGGTACTTGTCCAGCCACTGTTCCTTTGTCAGTCACGGGATTTTGTTTTCCTACACCACGAATTCATGTATCTTCTTATCCAACCATTCTTCAATCTCTTTCTTAGTTGGATTCCAGTGATATGACACCAAACATCTCTTATGTAGATTCTGGTCCCAACAACGGAACCATTTGTTGGATTGATGGGGTCTGACCCAGGTTCATCATTAGTTATCCAAACAAATCCCTACATTATTGGCCCTTTCGGCATCAGCCCACAGGAGTGAGGACTGCAGTCTCACCCAAAGCAGTATGGGGGGATGCTGGAACCAAGTTTCTACACCCTGAGATGGTCGTGATGTCAGTTTATTCCTATTATTCTTGATTTCGTGCAGGTTGTTAAGTTCTAGGGCTTTGTTTGTCTAGCCCTTTATTCTATCCTTTAGTACCTTTGCGAAGGGGTACGATTGGCCTTTGCACAGCCTTAATCTGCAGTTCAGGTACTTTTTCCATACTAGGGTAGCGTATCACGTAGATTCCCAATCTAGCTTAAGTGTCTTACTTATCTTATTATCCAATCATATTTAGCACCGCGTAAATAGATATCCTTATTTGCGTTCAATTATCCAACGTAATTACATACATTCGCGCATCACATAAGTATTATAAATGAAATTTATACACAATATGGCAAGATGTATTAACAGGAAACAAAGACACAGAATTTGTAGAATGCTTCTCTTTATTGATATCTTCATATGATTACAAAATCTATATGCCCTGCGCACACAACTATAGGGGTCCACACACTCAGTTGCGGACTTCCACCCTAGGCCTCTGCGCATTTAGCTGTAAAGCATCTACTTACACTAAGACTCGAAACTTAGACTTTTCTCCTTATCGCTCAAGACTTATTCTACGACTTATGACTCATCAAAAGTACTTAGAGCTTACTTGCTTAGCTCTTTTTATACAATCCCATGGTCTGCAAACCATGGGTAGATCTTTGACAACCGACTTTACTTTACAAAAATAATGGCGAACAACCCTTTATGACTCATGACACCTCCACGCTCTGCAACCACAAAATGCGGAGTCTTTACAACTTTATTACAAAATTCAACCCAAAACATGGGCTTTTAGCCCCAAAAATGTCCTTAGGGGATCCTGTTCCCAACACTAAGACAAGCAGTCCTCAACTACATGAATTGTGCAATATTCAAGCTACCTATATCTAGGTTCATCCCATTTTTATCACTTTTTTTGTGCCTTCAATACAAATTTTACCAAGGAGATCTTACAATTGGATCTCACTTTTTCATCTGGTGAGAATATGACGTCATTCTTTAGCAATGGCTTGCTTCAAAAAAAATTACACTAATACTCTAAACATATGTGGGGCTAGAAGATACATTAAGAGGAGAAAACATAGGTAAAACTCAACCTTATTGTCAAACATAGGTCAAACATATATAGAAAATTAAATAGCCTACACATGTAATTCTTACACTGTTGAATGATTTTGGACTAACTTCACCATTTCAATTCCCCACCTCCATTGTAGATTTTCATTTCATTACTTCTTCAATAACTACTTCTAATTTTCTAAGTTCCTTGTCTTTTTCTCTCAATTTCTCATCTGTATCATGCAATTAAAGTTGATTGAAAACCCCCAATAGTTGTGATAATGGGATTAGGGGCACCTTATCCAAGCAGGGGAAAGGGTGTAGTTGTAGGGGCATTGTCACCAAAATTGGGGGCACATAACATTAGGATAAGTTGAATGGTGTGACAAAAAAGGTGGGAGGGCTATATTATTGTGTATTGAATATGGAAAGGGGAGTTCCAAGCATCGTTTAGTAGGATATATAATCCTAGTATTAGAGAATGAGAAGGAAACTTAGGACCTAATGTCATATGGGCTAAGGGGCCTAGAGGGAAGGAAATGAGAGAAAATAACAGGGGAACCCCAAATAGTGGTGATAAGGGGATTAGGGGATCCATTATCACAACCCATAATCCATTAACCCACAACCACTAAATTCCTTATCCCATTAACCCCCATGAAATCATCCCTTAACTCATACATTAATAACTCATAGCCCATTAACCTCTTCACCCATTAAATCTTAAGCCACTAATGCCTAACTTAAAATCCATGAACCCCCTAAGCCATAATCCCTTATCCTCTTAACTTGTGACCCTTAACCCCTAACACTAACCCCCACTAGTACATATGGATGGAAACTTTGATGACATACTTCAATAGTTTAGTCATACTGTCAGCTTTTACTTGTAAATATGTTTATTTTGTTTTTAAAGCCCTAAAATTTGCAAACATATGACAAACACAATTATCATCATATATTTGACGATATTTTATTCAAATATTTGATGATAGTTTTTTTTGTCATATATGCGATGAGAATTGAATGTTTGTTAGATATCCAACATTTGACTAGGTCAATTATCTATCTATCAGAATACAAATGTTTGAAAAAGTCAATATTTTTCTAGTTGGAAAATGTCTCTCTGGTTAAGCACTGTCGAAAGTCCAACAAAATAGTCATTTTTTGGTCATAATAAAAAACTATTTTATTTTGTTAATTTCGTTACAAATAGTTCAACACTATTGAGGTTTATTTTTTACGATAATCATCATTGAAAGTTTGGTGAGGAAAAATGTCTCCTAACATTCCTCTAAGAGGACAAGGAGATTTGAGATCTACATTAGAGCCCTCACAAAATTTAGAATTACTCAAAATTGAATTTCAATCTATGAAGTTTGAACATGCCAAAAATTGATTTGTTTCCAAACCATTTTTTTAGAGTTGAGCATCATGAATTATTGATTGCACCCATCATGATTCCTCTGAGATGGGAACTAGGTATTCACACCTTAACAAAAATAAAGGAAACTTGTGTACTAAGCCTTGATTAGACCAACGTATAACACATCAATTTTCATCTCAATTTGGCAATGACAGTACATAAATTGAATTTTTCCCACTACTAACATTTTCCTTGGCATTCCCAGTTAACAAACAAAACATACTCACATCCTAGCTAAAAAATAGTGAAAAAATTAGTTGCACTCATAAATGCATTGAGCATATATGTAATAGAGAAATGAACTAAGAGTATTCATATGAATCCAAGGCACTTTGAGGCATGCAAGAGAATTGTCCTTAACATTGTACTGGCATTCATTCATTTTTGTAACTATAACATTAGGCTATATCGTATATGGAGTGCATACATAAACTAGGGTTATCAAGTTTCTCATGATCCATGAAGCTACCAATAATCAGGTCTAAGGCATTAAAATTTAGTTCATGCTTGTTATGGTGTATAACATACCCCAAAATCTTATAGTTGACACATACACGAAAGCTAAGATCAGTCTTTGACTAAAAATAATGTTGATTAGCATTAGGTTTTATATAATTAAGAAACTCGATCAAAACCATAGAGGTGGTTTTTCCACATTGGGGAAACAAATCTCCTTTTGTCACTAACTTGCACGACCCTTACAATGCATATACACATCCTAATGGCGTACGCATGACTGCTAAGAAACCATCATAATATAGATTAGCGCACTTGAAATCAGTTTGGTCTAAGTCTTAGGAAAACCCCAAGGCATAAATCCCAACTTCCAAAGTTATTTATAGTGCTTCTAAGGTTTCACCCAAAATATACATGTAAATTTATACATATGAAAATAAATGACCAAAAATACAAGTATTTCATCACATTATCATAATTGAACCTTAAGAACAGAGTTAACATAGTAACTGCCCTAGGTACTGGTACAATTAAGGTAGGGTTTGTTACAAATGCAGTCTAATAAAAAAAATCGATGTGATTTAAAGTCCTTAAGAAGTTGTATAAAATTAGAAAAATGGCACAATAAAATTCAAGAAAATCAAGGGCAAAATGACAAGGAAAATAATATACTTAAGCTTGTAACTTTTAACAAAGGATACATTCCAACACTTGCAATTATTTTCAAAGTCTCACTGTTGCATATAGATTTAATTTTACAGTTTGAAATGAACTCCATCAATTCAATCCAAGTTACAAATTAACTCAATCCATAGTTAATAAGAATACTAAAACTCAATTCAAGAACTTGTCATCCCTTGTTCCTCTTGAAGAAGAGTTGTTGATATCATTATAAATGGTTGGAATAGTAATTTCTCAAGTCATTGCCCCCAATCATTTATCAATTCAATATTGTCACTACTCTTCCAATATATAAAAGTTTTAAATTCATCCACTAAATTCTTGCATTGATTACTTTTTTACTTAAGGTTGATTTCATAATCAAGATCAACCAAAATTGATTATGATCACACAAAATAATATCCTTCCCATATTTCTTCTCCATTGGGCATGACAAAGTTTGGTTTAGTTTTTCTTATGTAACCCTTTGCAACCTTCACTTTACCATTAAAATATGTAAGTAAACTTTTTTTTCCCTTTCAATCCTGTATTTGAAGGTACTAATTGCAGTTGACCCTATCAATAAACAAATTCTTATGAGATTCCACAAAATAATAAGATATTATTAAACAATAAAATAAACAAGTACATAACTTACCTATGTTATTGAGTCACCAATTGAATAATGAATATGTTGTCACGAAGTCAATGGAGTTTGTTTTGGCAAAGCTTGACTAGGACTCAAGGAACTCTGCTAAAAAATAAATATTTTGCATGAATACCATGAAATTAGAAGATGAAGTGTTAAGCTACAAGGGAAATGTTTCATTTATTAAACATCCTACAACAATACAATCATGTTCATATTGGCATTGTGCCTTTAAAATCCCAATTTCAAATAAGGCATACATAAAAAATCAAATAGTCTACACATGTAATTCTTACATTGTTGGCCGATTTTGGATCATCTCGATCATTTTTTTTTCCTGCCTCCATGGAAATGTTCCATTTCATTAATTCTTCAATAAATTCTTTCTATCTTCAATATTTCTTGTATTTTTCTCTCAATTTCTCTTTTGTATTATGTAATTGCCTCTTTTAAGCATTCTCTTTTCTGAACAATTTAGTTTGAGTGACTCCAAAGCGAAACCCATGTAATCACCCCTCCTCTTAGGCCCCAAAACTATTGTAATGGAATCTTACTTTGTTGCATATGCAGGAGACACTGAATCATTTTGTACTTATTCAATTTGTTTCTAGTAATGTCAACATTTCAACAAATTCATGTAATAAATATCATTAACATTTAAAAAAAATAGATACAAGAATTGGTCATGCATTGTGGATGGTTCCATATTTAGATGATAATATTTTTTTCCCTCTAACCAAAATTATGATGTGACCAAAATCATGGAAGATGTGTGCACCAAAAAAATAAGATAACGAAGGCATTATCTAGTCACCCTAATCTTCGTGGTAATGTTGAGGCCATATAGAGTAGTTTGGCAAGTTATTTATTTTAGAAAGAGCATATCCAAAGTATGATTTTGAAAGGAAAATTGAGGCTTAGTAGCTCCATATGCATGTATATAGCGTCCATTCTTAGTTATACATCTATTACCAATCAACTCCAAGGAAACCACAATTGTGGAGGAGAACCTGAGGCACTACTTCCCAAAGATAATTATAAAGTGGGGCAATAGTTTCATTACAAATCTTGGGATAGTAGTGAATATGCTTCAAATTCTAAATATTTTTCCAAAAATACATTGATTGTAAGATGCTTCCTACATCCAACCCAAATGACATGTTATGGAATGGGTTAAAAGAACATACTTAACAATCCAATAGATAGGAGAACATAAATAATTTGAAACATTAACCAAGGAAATGATTCTTGAACTTACATATTGCATGGACCAAGTTGTTGGAGGTGATATCCACCTCATTGAACATGGTTTTGTCTTCATATATCCCTAGAGCACAAGGATCTAACTCTTGTAGAAATGGGTTATGTATTCCTCTCCATATGATATTCTCATTAGGACCATGGAATCTTTAGCTACAACTTGAAACTCTAAGTGAAGTACCACCCCTAGCTAAATTCCTTGAATGATTTTGGTGTTATCCCATCACTTCATTAGTGCTTTAGTGGTCATTGGTTTCTCTTTAATCTTTTCCTTTCATTGGTAGCTCGTTGTTTCAATCCATTTGGAGATCTCATATCTGCAATGTGTGGCCTATTTTCATTATCAACAATAACATTCCTCCATGGATGTTAATAAAGAGGGAGCACATAATATTTCCATTTATTATTCCATGTATTTGTTTATAATACCTTGAAATGCCTTATTTGTGAGCAAGTTAGTCAAAGATAAACATTGTAAACTTTTACAATATTGAACATTTTCTCCAAACCCTTCAAGTAGAGGTTTCTTATCACATGATCTAATTTTTTAGGATGAATAATATACATTATAAATAAGTGAGAAGACTGAAAGTTAGTTTCTTGCAACAATAACCAAAGTTTGATTTTTCATTTGAAAAAAGAAGTTACTATATAAGTGAACCTAGGCCAACCCCTTAAAAATAATGATAAGGCCTTACTCTTTTGCAGCTCCTTGACCACAAGGGTATAATTGAAAAACACATAGTTCCTTTAAATATTTGTAGGTTGAGGCAACCGCTTCAAGCACTTGATATTCAAGATAATCCAATATTTGTAACTTTTTTACAATAATAAATTCATTATGCACACTCCTGGGTAGAGAGGGAGAATTCTTGACTGATTCCAACCTTGTAAATGAACGACCTTTCCTACTCATTGGTTAGACTCTCCACCACTAGTTGAAGAAGTATATGTGCCTTGAATCAAAGATGATATCTTAACATGATTTATTAACACTTGAACATAGTTTCCATGGATCTCATGGACAAAATATGGAGAGACTCTTTGAATCTTTGAAAACATTTTCTCATAATCTATTTAATCTACAGGTAGCAAGGCTTCAATTTTTTCCATTTACTTGGAAATCTCACCCAAAAAGTCAACCGTTGAAGAATCAATCCTATGCTAAATCACACCTAACTTCTCATTTTAAGATCTTTGTGAGCTTTCACCTATGACCCTTAAACTCAGTGCCCTTTAGCACCTTGAATGATTGAATAGACAGCGCTGCAATAAGAGGTAAACTCCATTCCCCTTTACCTTTTTCAAGACGTTTAGAGACTCCTGTAATCTATACCCTCCTTTGAATCAACATGAAATTTTGTTTTTTTCCACTTCTTTTACAAACCCTCCCTTCAAGGGCATCCTAGTAGGAAAAGCTTGTGGTTGAAATATTACAACAAAAAAATGGGGCACACCATCTCTTTGCAAGGTTTCAAGGGAGGGGTATTGGAAAATAATTGTCTTATCCTCTATAGCACTTAAGACCTTCTCAACACATAACTAAAACAACAAAGTGATAAATGGACCTAAAGATAGATATCAACGCTCAAGGTCAAACTCAAATAGAAAGAATCACACCATGGATTAAGCATTAGAAGTAGGTTTTGGTAGAATTAAGGACCTCATTTCAAGACAATGACCTTGTTTTTAGCATTCTCAAATGGAAGGTTTAAAACCCACATTAAAAAGGGGATATTTTCACCTCATCTTTTGCAAACTTTTCCCAACATGAATCTATCCAATGGACTATCTTAGAATTGTTAGGTCTTGGATTTCTAATGTACCCAATCATTGATTTTGAGGCAAACTCCCTAGCTACAACTAAAATTTATTCCTATTGAAGAGGCAACTTGAAAAATTCTTCTAATAGGAGACATTCTTCCTTCCTTTTGATTTATTTACAACAAACTTCAGTTCCTTTCCTTTCTTATCTTCCTCTTCCATTCCCCAAAAAAAATCATTAATCTTATATCGTAAACACTCTATATAGGTAAGCTTTGGAATCATTTTCCTCAACTCATGGGGTACCTTTACACCTCAACCCATGCAAGTGGACCTAAGTCCACGGTACAACCCATCAGACCCTAAGATGGTTCTAATTATCTCTTCAAAACTAGGGCGTAACACACCTTACAATACGAAATGGTCAAGCCATCTGAAACTCATGGGATTTTTGCCTTCACGGAACATATTCTAGCTAGTGTTCACCAAACACAATGCACTAACACCAGTAACACACACCAAAAGTCCAAGATACCCGTAAGATGTGGCCCACAACCAAGTGCTTAGACTACACCTCCATAAAATGGACCTTCAACTTTGGATGTCAAAAGACAATACTATTATAACCCAATATGGCCTATTTGTTAAATTTGTGCAATTCGGTCCTCATCAAATACTTGTACCTCCTTAACACTCCATGAGAAATGTACTCCAATGGTAACCTTCCAAGTTCAAACACCTCCTTCTGCAATACAAAAAAACCACCTATATATGTTGCAACAACCTTGACAACATATTTAGTGGGTTGCACATATATTTCACTTTTCTTCTTTGTCTTGTAAAGTGGTAGTGAAATGTAGCACCCCCTCCTCCTAGGTCCACCAAAGCAACCTACCAGCTGGGGTAAACATGCGATGAGACAGGTAACTATAAGGGAATCAACTTCCTTGGTGACCTTAAGGAAATGGAATCGACAAAACATATCAAACAAACCCATTCACATCAGCAACAACACCCTCAGGAGACATGTCAGCTACTCAAACATCATGTCCCTCAGTCACATTGATGATTTAAGCCTTCTAACCCCTGGTCACTCTCATGCTATAGGCAAGACAATGTCTAGAAGCTAAAGTCGCTCTCACAAGCCTATGTGCTAGCGTCCCTAGACTCTTTCCAATAGCCCTATGATAGTTTCCCCGAGATTTGAGCCACTTTTCTAGCCCAGAATCCCAACCTCTGCCCATAAATTTTTATAATCATGAGAATCCATCAAAGACATGATGATAATATAGAAATATCAAAAATCAACCTCGAGACTAGGCCTAAGCATCCCCAACTGGGATTGACATTCTGTCAAATACTTGGCATCAATGCAACCTACAAGTCTAGGCTACAAGACATAGATTAATTACTGAAATAACTTATGAGTCATAAAAAAAAGGATCACCTCCTTCTCCATTGAAGTGTTATAACATCAATTAGGTCTTGCATCCATCCATTTAACAATTACAAGTAAATACATGAAATAACCATGACATGAACCGGTCATATAACCATGCTTATAACCATCATAACAACATATAAATATCATAGATATGACAACAATTAAATCCACATATAAACAAGTGAAAAATTAAGAGAACTTAGCTTTTATTAAATATAGCCAAATCCAACTAGGTTCGGGACTTCCACATACCACCTGACCATAGACATGGCTAAAACAAATCTCTCTTTTAGCCAATCACCCATGTGCCATATTCCAAGAATCAATGTCGGATCTCATAGAACAACCAAGGGAATCTAGAGGTCAAACCACCTCTACCCTCACCAAAATGTGATCACACCAAAATTGGTGCTCCGATCACAACCAAACTGAACTTGGAATTCCATCTAGAATCTATCACTATCCTTGAAGGATTTTCCATCTCCTTGTCTCTCAGGCTTTACCACAATCCAATCCTGGATCACTCGGCCCTAAACTGAGACCAATATCTCAATATTTACTGCAATCCAAACTCAAATCACTACGCCCTAAACTGAGACTCCTCCCTTGGGCTTTACCATGTATCTTTCCAAAACCGGTCAAGGGATTCCTAGGCCTTTGGGAATGAAACTTGAGACCACCTATGCCCTGGATTCCAAGATCCATCCAAAGAACCAAAGCTCAAAACTGAGATAAACATCCCAACATACCAAAGCATTAAAAAAAGGCAAGGCTAGGCTGACAAGCACTGTCATAACCTAACAAAACCATGCCATTAGAAACAAGAGAACTTTATAGGAACATGAAAAGCCATGCATGTCCAAACTAGCAAGGAAATCACACATGCAAAAGGTTACCTGCAAATATTCCTACTGAAGCTTCTTGATCCTTGCTTTCCTTCCTTTCCCTTTGCTTGCTTTTCCTTCCTTGCTCCAAAGCTAGAGTGCTCTAAGAAAGCTCCAAATGACCAAGAGTGAGAGAGAGAGAATAATGGGAGAGCTCCAAACTTGAACTGAAAAAAGGCTACCAACTGATCATGAGAAGCCTTTTTATGAATGAGGCCTCTATTTTCTTCATTTTCCATTATTTTCCTTCAATTTCCTCCTCACATGCAACCTGTGACCTTTCACCTCATTTTTCTCCTAATTTCTTTTATTTTCATAAATAAATGTGCCAAAAATGCCTTTTTACCTTTTAATTCCTTTGCCTAATCCTTTACCAATTTTCCTTTGCCAAAACACACATCCAATGATGCCCACTAAGATATCTTTACCCAACATTCATCTTGCAATAAGTGTCCCTTAACCGTGGTATTATTTTACCTTTATTAACTTTTATTACATGTAATTTTCACTCGGTCTGTTACAAAACCTAGCCCCTTGGAGAACACCTTCCTCATCTTAAACTACATGATGACCTTAGCAAAACCACTAAAAAGCAAACATATTTCCCATCGAGCTTTATAACTTAGCTCATTGTAGTATTTACAATGAAAGACTTTCTCAAAAGAAAAACATCATGACAACATGACAATGTAACAACCATAATAACATGACACCCATAACGCTTATTAGAGATTTATAAATTAGCTCATGGTGTTATTTACATCCATATATGTATATATACATATACCAAAACATCAACAAAATATATGGCAAATATATACCAACATCAAACCAAAACTGCTTTGCCTCAACCAGAAAATAATGAAAGATACAGGGCCTGGATCTGATCCACCATCTCCCATGTAGCTTCTTCAGGCCCAAAGTACTTCCACTGCACTTTAACTTGATCTATGGCTTTGTTACAGAGAATGAGATGTTTCCGCTACAATATGCACTAAGGTTCCAGCTAGAACTTTCCTTCTTTCTCCACCTGCAATACAGACCAATCAATAACATGATTAACATCCTTTATATACTTCTTAAGTAATGAAATATGGAAAAAATCATGGAATTTCACTATTGGAGGCAATGCAAGTTGATATGCCACTGGTCCAATCCTCTCAAGGATCTTGAAAGGCTCCCAATATTATGGTGCCAACTTGGCACATGAACCAATCCTCAAAGAAATTTTCTTGGGCTTGATGCGCAAATACACATGCTCCCCAACCCGAAACTCCTTGAATACCCTATGCTGATCTTCATAACTCTTCTTTCTATCTTGTGTTTCCTTTAGATTCTTCTTTATAACTTGCATTTCCTACTCCATATCTGCCAACATATCTGGTCCAATAAGTACCCTATTCACTGAATCACTTCCGCTGATAGGAATGTTACAACTTTGTCCATACAATGCCTCAAAAGGACTCATCCTCATTGACTCCTGGTAACCATTATTGTATACAAACTTGACCAATGGAAGATACTCCTCCCATTTCCTTTACTAGTGCATCACGTACATCTAAAGCATATCCTCCAAGATCCCATAGACCCTCTCTGTATGTCCATCTATCTATGGATGGTAAGCCATACTAAAGGCCAAATTTATACCCAAGCCTACAAATAGCTCCTTCTAGAACTTGGAAGTGAACTTTGTGTCCTTGTCTGACACAATATTCTTTAGAACACCATGCAATCTTACTATCTATTTGATGAACACATGTGCTACCTCACTAGCTGAATATGTAGTTTTTAATTGAATGAAGTGATTTATGTGCTCAACCTATCGACCAGGACCATAATAGAATCATGCTACCTCATTGTCCTTGGAATACCTATAATGAAATCCTTGGAAATGACCTCCTATTTCCATTTAGGAATCGCTATAGGCTACAGTAAACCATCTAGATTCTTACATTCCGCCTTTACCTACTAACAATATAAACATCTAGCCACAAATTCTACCACTTCCTTCTTCAAATTCAGCCAATAGTAGAACTTCTTCACTTCTATCAATGTCTTCTTATATCTTGGATGACCTATGTATGGCTTGGCGTGAAACTCCCTCAAGATAAACTTCTTGAGCTCACTGCAATTTGGCACATAGATCTTGTCTCTAAATCTCACCAAAGCATCTGTCATGAGACAATAGTCTGCATCCTGATCACCTGTACCTATACCTACACCTGTACCCATTCCTGTGCTCTGTTGTAACCTATGCATAAACTCCATGTATTTTTCATCCCATCGTCCTACCTACAAAATCCTATCCTATAACTTTGTCCCATAAGATCTCATAGTTGCTATACGATATACCTGTACCTTTCCTCTAAGAACATTTGCAACCCAGTTCTCCTTCCCTTTGATGTATCTAATCTTGAAGTCGAACTCACTAAGGGTAGCCAAACATCTAGCTTGCTTGGCATCTAGATTTGACTGGTCAAAAAAATACCTCAACCCACTATGATCACTCATCAATGTAAAACTCCTTCCAAGAAGATAGTGCCTCCACATCTTCAATGCATGTATAATCGCTACTAGCTCAAGATCATGCGCCATATAGTTATGCTCATGCCCATTTAATTTATGTGACTTATATCACACGACCTATCCTTGTTGCATGATAACTGCACCAAGTCCTCTCTTGCAAGAATTTGTATACACTACAAACTCCTTGTCCAAATCCACAATCTTTAGCAGTAATGAATGTGTCAACAATTGCTTAAGTTTCTCAAAAATATCCTCACATTATTTTGTCCATTCAAACTTCTTACCTTTCCTTTGAAATGATGTGATAGGATAAGCAATCTATGAGAAGTTCTTGATGAACCTCCTATAATAGCTTGCTAAACCCATGAAATATATCACCTCATCCACACTCTTAGGAGCTACCCACTCCATGATGGCCCTTATCTTCTCTCGATATACTACAATGCCTTCCTTGGAGACAACATGTCCCAATTAGTGTGCCTCACTCTGAAAGAAACTACACTTGTTGAGCTTAGAATACAATTGATTCTCTCTCAACAACCTCAACGATGCTGCTAAATCGTCATCATGTTCTTCCTAATTCTTAGAATAAATCAATGTCATCAATGAATACGATAAAAAAATTGTCCAGATAAGGATGCAATACAATATTCATCAAACACATGAATCTAGATGGAGCATTAGTCAAGCTAAATGGAACAACAACACTCACAATGCCCATACCTGGTCTTGAATGTAGTCTTGTAAATGTTCTCCTCTTTGATGTGTACCTGATGGTATTCAGATCTCAGATTGGTCTTTGAGAATAATGTTGCTCCCTTCAGTTGGTCAAACAAGTCATCAGTCCTTTACAAAGGGTACCTTTTCTTAATCGTTACTTTGTTCAATTTCTTGTAGTCAGTGCACAATCTAAGAGTACCATCTTTCTTCTTTATGAAAAACATTGGTGCACCCCAAGGAAATACAATCACCCTAATGTACCCCTTGTCCAACATTTCCTTTAGCTGCAACTTTAACTCAACCAACTCAGGTGTGCTCATTCGTAGGGTGTTTTTGATGCTAGAGCTGCCCCTAGCACCAACTCAATAAAAAATTCTACCTCCCTGTGAGATGAAAACTCTATAATGTCCTCAAGAAATAGATCTTGAAACTGCTTCAAAACTGGGTACCTACTTAACACATCGACATCCTCGACCTTCTTACCCTTGTCACTATAAATCTGTACTAGAAACATCACACAACCTTATCTGTAACTACACTTAGCATGCATACTCGTAACCATCCTCACTAATTTAAGCTTCTTCTTTCCCTATAAAGTCTGCCTTTCCGCACTACCATCCACACACTCAATGGCCTTGTCGAAGCAATCCACTTTGGTCGTGTGAAGGCATAGCCAATCCATATGTAGAAGCATACTATATGATCACAATGGAAATGAATTCAAGTGTGTTATTGTAGGCATATCGTTTAACTCAAATGTGAAAGCTCTTACCCAATGGTGAACTCTCTTCTCTGTACCTGTAGCCAACTATACCAACTAAGATTTTGCATGTGCTTCTTTTATCAAACCACACTTATCCACTAGTTTAGGATTAATATAACTATAGTTAGATCTAGGATCAATTAAAATAGAAAAAACTTGATCACAAATCTTACCATCCATCTCAATGATAGATGCCTGATGATCTGCCTGCCTATTGTCCATAATTGCATAGACCCTAGGAACGTTATGACCAACATCACCAATTGTACGCATCTCCTGAGTACTGTAGATATGGGATCTACCAGCACTCTGATATTGCATAAAATCCATCTTACGATGATCCTTACCACATATCCAAAATTGCAATGGTTCCCTACCACCACCTCTAGCTTGTTTCTCTCCACGTCCCTTCTCACCTATATTGAATCTCATGTAAGGAATTGTATTTTCTTTCTCACTTGCATCTTGAGGTCTTCCTCTATTTGGTGGCCATTTTCCTTTAGATTTCTCATTTCTTTTCAAGTCATGCTTAGGCTCAACTTTTCACTTCGACTGCTCATAACAATGCTTCAACTTCTGGATGGCCTCATCCAACGATCTAGGCTCGTCAAACTCAATTCGGTCTCTATATGCTACTGGAAATCCACTGATGAATCTTTGAACCTTGGCCTTCTCCTCCCTGAGGTAAGGCACATATATTAACAACTCTAGAAATTTGCTAGTACACTCATCATCTATCATAGAACCCATCTTCAACTCATAAAACTCCTTAGCCCTGTCATTATAGTACCTCTCCAATAAGTACTTATTCTTGAAGAGCCTTTCAAATGCATGCCAAGTTAAATGTTCCTCATGCATACCTTTAACATTATTCACGTCTTCCCACCAAATATTTGTTTTACCTTTGAGACTGAAAGTGGCTATCTTTGCTTTCATGTTTTCTGAATAATCATGCAATCGGAAGAATTTCTTCATACCTAGCAACCACGCCTTTGCATCATGTGATTTCTTAATCTCTATATCAAAGGTATGTGGCTTTGCCTTCTTAAACTCATCCAGAAAGTATCCCCTATCAATCCTCCTATAAGGATGATAACAATGATGATCATGATGCTTATCAAAGCCAGAACTAGAATAGTGCCTATGTGTTAAAATTGGAAACTAGGGCCAAACTCCATGTGGGTCATCTTATTTATGGCAGCTGATATTTTTATTGGATCCCTCTCATTGAGAGGTGTAGGATTTATCTAAATATCATCCGATTTCGATAAGTATCTATGAAGATATGAATTTATTTAGATTATGGACAAATTGTCAAGTCAGCCAACAACTTATGTAGGCTTAGAAGCCCAAACGTCATGTCTATTCAACCTCTACGTTTTTAGAATAAATAGAAGAGGACTTGAAGTCATTTGTCACACACTTACTCTTCAAGTGATCTCCTCCTCTCCACGTTTGGGTTTTAGTGAAGGAGAGACATCAAGAGATTACGTTGGCCTACAGATGATGCCCTAAACGCAGAGAAGGTGAAGGCTTGATACACACCACTAAATTACAGTCATGGAGGAGACATCAAGATGCAGTCACCTTAAGATCATGCATCCAAAAAAAGGATACTTAGCCACAGTAAAGAGGTCTATTATGTAGCTAAAGGAGGAGCCATAGCTATTGTCCAAAGGTACTCTAGCCACAGGTCTAAAGGAAGTCTTAGACATAGTTGTGAAGGTGCTTTAGAAGCCCTACACGCAGCGATAAAGAGTTGTTGATCCATCGTTCAGATCCTATCTATAGTTAGCTGCAGTCAAATAGAGGCTATTATACATAGTCAAAGCTGGCCTCATTTCTGTGTTACTACTCACTGTCAAGAGGAATGTTAACCTAATCACAGCAAGTTGTCAATGTGAAAGTGGCATGGTTTGGGCATCTCTTTTGTGATAGTATAAGGTCAGTTTCTTCTTACAAGAGAACCAAATTAAAGGAGCATAGGATCAAACCTATTGAGGGAAGCTTCATACACAACCCTAATCCATAGTCTAAGAAGTCCCATCCATTGTAGTCATCTAATCGGTATAAACTAGGATTGTTGTAGGTGACAACATGATAATTTAGGTCTGTTGGAAGGTGGAACTATAGCCTAGCTAGTTTGCTAGGCTGAAAGCCATAGAAAGAAGCTAAGGCTGATATACTTATTGCTGCATGATGTAACAACAAGTGACAGGTGCAACTAATGATGAAATGCAGCACAGCAGGCATTGTGGATAGATCAGCAATGACCAGAACACTGGGTGTAGATTCGTGTTGAAGAATAGCTCAATGATTAGAGAAGATTAGTGATAGGGGCAACAACATGAAGTGCATAACAAGGTTATGATTAGTGTAGCATGGTGCAGTATGTAAAGGTGCAACAAGTGGACAAGATGCAGCATTATGATAGGTGAAGGAGTCACTTTGGAGAATCAGTTGAAGCGACATATCTTCAACTGATCTCATATAGATATAGAAAGTCAAAAGTGTTGACTTCTGTTGTAAATGTACTATCTCTCTCTCTCTTTCTTTGCTGAACTTTGAAGAACATAAAAGAAGAATTGATCAAGGGTTTCCCCATATTGGGGTTTGTCCTTGGTTAGCGCAACATCTTGTGTCCTCTTGTCTTGGTTTGTCTTCTGTGATTTATGTTTATGTTCTGTCTGCATTTTACTTTAATTCTAATGTGATTGCTAAACTGGAAAAGATATTGTGCTAACTGAGAAAATTGAAATAAATTTCACTAGCATAGAACATACATGAAATTAACACAGTCAATCACCTCTCCTATCCGAAGTGTCCAACAACTTGCCATCTCTGATCATGTTAGATCTATCTGACATGTGTCTACTAGGATACCTACTGCCATATGCCTCATTATTTTTGTCTTCATTTCCATGGCTGATCTGAAGTCACTATTTTCACTACAATTTTGACAAACTCTGAAGAATTATAACATTCACCTCCACTTGTTTCTCTTGTGCCTACATGATTTCTCCATTGTCTGCTTTGCAACCCTTTATTTTTTCCTTCAAGCTTATTAATGTGTCTACCAAGTTAGAAGAGTGCCCCGCACAAAGCTTCCCATCTAATGCATAGGGAGATTATATGTAGTCTACCACCTTGCTAGCCATCTGATCTCTTTCCCGTAAGGCATACTATGTCAGCTAAACCAAATCACAATAAACCAACATACCTTAACATAATTCGGGTAGTATACTTTGTCTACAAGAACATCAAATCAATGTGATACATGTATAACATAAACATAATAGCATATAGACATATTTTGAATAGGTGTATCAATGCATAAACATCATTCTAGCTAGGGTCCAATCATCAATGCAAGGCCATATCAACAATGCATGTTATGACCTCATGCATGACAACAACCATTACTCCAATGTACACATTGCCACATGCAACTATCAACATGCATAAGCAATGCCTAATCAACTACACATACATATGAATGCATGTATTCGAGCATTAGTGATTAGTTCTTGTAATCAACCTACAAGACTAATACGTGTAATCAAACAACCAAGAATGCACCTGATATACAAGGATGTAGCCAAGAGACATATAATCAACATGTAAGTGACATATAGCCATATGAAACTAGTGATATACTCATGATGATGCATTCCACAAAATCAACATCAAGCTCCTCATGATAACCTTACTACAATCATAGTCAACATGATGCAATGCAAAAAGCACATGGAATGCAAGTGTAAGAGACACACATGCATGACCAACACATTCACCCAAGGAGAGTGCAACCACACTCTGATACCAATCTGTAACACCTCCTTCTCCCAGGTCCACCCAAGCAACCTACCAGCCGAGGTAATCATGTGATGAGAGAGGTCACTATAATGGATTCAACTTCCTTCGTGACCTTAAGAAAATGGAATCGATGAAACATATCAAACAAACCCATCCACATCAATAAAAACACCCTCATGAGACATGTCCTTAAGTCCCATTGATGATTTAAGCCTTTTAACCCTTGGTCTCTCTCATGCAATAGGAAAGACAACATCCATAAGCCAAAGTCGGCCTCACAAGCCTATGTACCAACGTCCCTAGACTCTTTTCAATGGACCTATACCAACATCCCTAATATTTGACCCACTTTTCTAGCCCAGAATCCTGTCTTTTGCCCAAAACTTGTTATGACCTTCAAAATATATCAAAGACATGATGAAAATATAGACAAATCAAAAATCAACCTCAGGGCTAGGCCTGATCATCCCTAACTGGTACCGACATTATGTCAAACACTTGGCATCAATGCAACCTACAGATATAGGATATAAGAAAAAGCATAATGACTGAAAGAACTTATGAAACATAACTAGAAGGATCATATCCTTTTCCATTAAAGTTTCATAACATCAATTAGGTCTTGCATCCATCCATTTAACAGTTACAAGTAAATACATGAAATAACCATGACATGAATTAGTCATATAACCATGCTTATAACCAAAATAACACCATATAAATATCAAAGATATGAGAACCATTAAATCCACATATAAACAAGTACAGAAGTAAGAGAACTTAGCTTTCATTAATCATAGGAAAATCCAACCAGGTTCAGGACTTCCACATACCACATGACCATAGACATGGCTGAACAAAATCTCTCTTTCAACCAGTCACCCCTGTTCCATATTCCAAGCATGAATGTGGGATCTCATAGAAAAACCTATCCAAGAATAACCAAGGGAATCCAAAGGTCAAAAAACCTCCACCCTCACCAAATCATGATCACACCAAAACCAGTGCTTTGATCACAACCAAACCAAACTTGGAATGCCATCTAAAATCCATCACTATCCTTGAGGAATTTTCCATCTCCTTGTGTCTCAGGCTTTACCGTAATCCAATCCTGGACCACTAGGCCCTAAACCAAGACTCCTCCCTAAGGATTTACTGTAATCCAAACCCATATCACTAGGCCCTAAATTGAGACTCCTCCCTCAAGCTTTACCATGTAGCCCGCCAAAACTAGTCAAGGGATTCATAGGCCTTTAGGAATGAAACTTGAGACCACCTCCACCTCGTATTCTGAAATCCATTCAGAAAACCAAAGCTCAAAACTGAGATAAACATCCCAACATACCATGGCATCTAGAAAAAGGCAAGGCTAAGCTGAAAACCACTTTCATAACCCAGAAAAACCATGCCACCGACAACAAGATAATCGTACACCAACATGAAAATCCATGGATGTCCAAACCAGCTAGGAAATCCCACATGCAAAAGGTTACCTACAAGTATTGCTATTGAAGTTGCTTAATCCTACTTTTCCTTCTTTAATCCTTTATTTCCTTCCTTTCCCTTTGCTTTCATTTCCTTCCTTGCTCCAAAGCTAGAGTGCTCCAAGAAAACTCTGAGTGACCATGAGTGAGAGACAAAGAGAAAGGATAATGAGAGAGCTCCAAACTTGAACTAATAAAAGGTTACCAACTAATCCATAGAAGCCTTTTTATGAATGTGTCCTTTATTTTCTTCATTTTTGATTTGAAATTGCTCTAAGACAAACAATTAAGGTATTACAAACTCATGTGCATGGATGTTCCTATGTTATTTTATGCAATGGACTGATAAGATTGTGAAATACACAGGCACTGAAGTAGTTAGAGAAAACATAATGAGAAAAACATGTAAACACAACAAGTTTAATAAGGAGTTCACCCAACACTCATGGGCTACATCTCTCGGTCCAGCCTTCAGTGGTGGCCTCTCTATTATGTTTTTAAAAGCAGAGTTTTACAACAGTGAGCTCAACTTGAGTCTCACACAGTAGATACAATTCAGTAGGACTGTACTTGGATCCCCCAAGTCTCTGGAGTACACAAACTCTCCTTACTGAAACTCAACCTCTATTGGTCATCGTAGTATAAGCCGAATCTGAGACTCACACATGACAGGCATATACAGAGGAGTTCACTTGAACCTCTTAAGCCTTCTCTGGAGCACACAGACTTTGTGACTCTCTCTGTCTCTATCTGGCTCGATGCTGCCTTTGCTTCTATAGGTCAACTTGGCTTCTTCTCTCTGCTCACAGCTTTCTGCGTCTAACTAACTCTCGCTAAGTCGCTTCTCCTTCTTTCTCTATCAGTCTGTGGCTTTAAAGCCAATCCTATTTCTGACTATTCATTTCCACTTCTCAGCTTCCTGATTCCCCACCATTGTCTGTCTGAAGCCCTTCCTTCAGCGTTTACAATCATTGCATAACGCTTCACAGGAAGGTGGCCACCTATTCTGTAATGGATGAGTGCGTCAACTCTCTCGGACATGTTTGAATGGTCATTATTTCCGTTTGCTCCAAGAATGCTTGTGAAACTGAATCTTTTGCCAGCTCATCATCCCTGTCAGACTTCAAATCCCATGTGATATCCCTCTATAACCTCGTCAAATCCGATCACCCATCGGGATGCGTCTCCACCGTTGATCTAGGCCCCCCAAATCCTACGGTTGTCGCTCATATTGGACAATTGAGTAGCTTGATGGTTACTCACCCAATGTAAGCAGTTTGCTCTCTCTTCCATTGGACACATGTCAATCGATGTGTGGCATCGGGAGGGACTTGGTTGAAACCACTTACCACCTCGATCCCTTTCGATATCCTGCCGGTTTTGTGGAATCCTGCCCCCGACAGAATCGGCACAATATCCTTTACATTTTGTTACACTGAAATTTGTCACCATGACTATCTGCAGTTAATATGGCTCCATCAATAGTCATATTATCCTCCTTGTCAAGCCTTATACCTCTGCTCTCCATGTCAAACTTCATAAAAGAGAGAAAGTCATTAAAAATCATGTTTATCTCTGGGTACGCAGGTTTTCTCTACCTTGCCTGCGTGTACGCATCCCAAGCTCATTGTACCTACGTACTTGTACACTCTGTAAGTCAAGGGATGGGTGCGTACCACTTGTAAAGGTCAAAAGGCGCGAGTTTCATCTTTAAAAAGTTACTTGTGGTCACTTCTAGAGCCTTCTAGAAGAGTGTTTGACGTGTATGAGCGCCTCCAGATGGTTCATGCATCCCTATGATAGAGGAACTTATCCCATCAAGAGAGGAGCTACCCCATCCAAAAGAGGAAGTATCCCATTGATGTTGGAACTGAATAACTTCCTCTAGAACACTATAAATACAGGCGTTGGGCCAGAGGAGGGGAGGTGGAAAGCTGAACATTCCAAAGGGTAAATGCTGCTGGAATTAGGACTTCCATTGTTAACTTGTGAGGAGAGATTACCATCCTTTCTTGTTGCCATATTGGAAGTGGGTGATCTTGTCAAAGTAGAGGAAATCTCTTGTTGGACCCCGGGAGGAGCTTGCACAACACTAAGGCTCAGGTTGTAATGGTTCCTTTTTTGTTTCCTTAATACAAATAAGTCCATTCTTCTCAATGATTTGTTGTTAATGAATTATTTCATGTACTCCTTGGTCTATTTGATGAATATGCTTTGTTTTATGAAATATTCAGGTGTTATGTAATCGTTTGACTGTTAGTGTATGCGGGTTTTAAAGTGAAGGAGGAGCTCATCTGGATCGACGAGACTGGACTACTGCAACAAGCGTTGGACTTGAGGTAGGATCGAAAAACACTTGGTTTCACATAGAATAACGTGTGTTTAGAGAAGGATTGCTCTTGTTTGGTTTGTTTGTCACTAGAGAGTCTTAGACTCCTAGGGAGGTTAGATTTGTCCGCAAATATAACTCTTTCCGCATGACACAAGCATTCAAGACTCAGATGTCTTTTGGCCAAGGAAAAGGTCGAAGCAGAGCAAATAACAGAGGTCGTGGAAGAAGCCAAAACAAAGGCAGAAATAATCCTGCAAGCACAAGCGGAAGGAGCTGTAATCAGAACCAAGATGAAGGTTCAAGCAAACAACAAGCTCATGGACAAAGGTATGACAAATCCCAAGTCCAATGTCATTATTGTAAGAAATATGGGCACTACGCCAATGAATGTAGAAAAAAACAAAATGACATGAATAGTAGGCAGAACGCTAATTTTGCAAATGAAGAAGATAAGAATCCAAATATTGTGCTGTTAACATGTAACAATGCACAAGATAAACAAGAAGATTTTTGGTTCTTAGACTCAGGTTGTAGTAATCACATGACTAGAACTATTGAAATGTTTGCCAATCTGGATGAAGATGTGAAATTTGAGGTAACAACAGGAACTAATAGTAAAATATCTGTCAAGGGTAAGGGAAGAGTTAGTATCCGAGCAAGAAATGGAGAACAGATGATTGTGCCAGAGGTATACTATGTACCTGGTTTGAAATGTAATCTTTTGAGCATTGGACAGCTCATTAACAAAGGTTACAATGTGTTCTTCAAAGATGATATGTGTACAATCAGAAATATACCTCCAAGTAAGAAGATCATTGCACAGGTGCAGATGACCAGTAATAGAATGTTTCCTCTCAAACTCAGAGCAAATTTGAAGGAAGGAAGAACTATTGCAGTTGTAACACAAGAAGTCTTTCAGGAACAAGTGAAAGATGAGAATTGGTTGTGGCACTTGAGATTTGGACATCTCAATTTCGGAGGCTCGAATCTGTTGCACAGAAAGAGAATGGTAAAGGGATTTCCATTGATCGAGAAACCGGACAGCCTTTGTGAATACTGCATCTTGGGCAAGCAACACAAAGAAAGCTTTCCAGCAGGAAAGAGTATAAGGGCAAAAGCACCCTTGGAAATTGTTCACTCTGATGTGTGTGGTCCGATGCAAACACCATCATTTTCCGGAAATAAATATGTTTTAACTTTCATTGATGATTACACCAGAAAGACATGGGTGTATATGCTAAAATAGAAGAGTGAAGTGTTTGAGAAATTCTGCCACTTCAAAACTCTTGTTGAGAAGCAGTGTGGGAATTATATCAAAGTGCTCAGAGCAGATAGAGGAGGAGAGTACATCTCCAAAGACTTTCTGCATTTTTGCAGAGAGAATGGCATACAAAAGCAGTTCACTGCGAGGTATACACTTCAGCAAAACGGTGTTGCTAAAAGGAAGAATAGGACCATTCTTGACATGGTCAAAAGTATGCTAAAGGCAAAACACTTGCCGCATGAGTATTGGGCAGAAGCTGTCACTTGCACAGTTTACATCTTGAATAGATGCCCAACTAAAGCTATCATGAACAAAATACCGGAAGAAGCATGGAGTGGTCAAAAGCAAACTGTCACTCACATGAGAGTATTCGGTTGTGTAGCATATGCACATGTACTGGATCAGCTAAGGAAGAAGCTTGATAGTAAGGGGAGGAAGTGTGTCTTTGTTGGCTATTGTGATTAGTCAAAAGCATACAAACTCTATAATCCATCCACCAAGAAATTGATAGTAAGCAAAGATGTGCAGTTCATTGAAGATGAAGCTTGGGATGGAAGCTTAGAGAAGACAGTGAATGTGAAGACAATTGTGTCTCACGAAGAAGAAGAGGAAGGGACAGCAGCAAATAATCCTTCCTTGGTGGCTCCTCCTCAACCACAGCAAGTACAACAAACTACACCACAAGCTAGAATTCGAATAGCCTTGAGAAGTCAAGGAAGTGCTTCTCCAAGCACACCACAGGGATCAGTAATACCCTCAAGTTCGGATGGAACTCCAAGCACACCAAGAAGACAAAGATTCAAAAATCTTAATGAGATTTATGAACAAGGAGAGGTAAGTAACAATACCGGTCTGAATTCATTATTCGCTTTGTATTGTCATTTTGATGACCCAGTTCATTTTGAAGATGCTGTAAATGAAGATAAATGGATTGGAGAAATGAATGAAGAAATTGGTGCAATTGAGAAGAGTAAAACATGGGAGTTAGTGGAACTCCCTGAAGTCAAAGATGCCATTGGAGTTAAGTGGTTCTATAAGACTAAAAGCAATGCTGAAGGCAAGATCGACAGGCATAAAGCAAGACTTGTTGTGAAAGGGTACAAGCAGCAATAAGGCAAAGATTATGATGAAACCTTTACACCAGTAGAAAGGATGGAAACAGTCAGAACAATGTTGTCTATTGCGGCACAACACAAATGGAAGATTTATCAGATTGATGTTAAATCTGCATTCCTGAATGGAGTGTTAAAAGAAGAGGTTTATGTTGAACAACCTCCAGGCTATGAAGTTGAAGGCCAAGAGCATAAAGTCTGCAAACTGAAAAAGACTCTTTATGGGCTGAAGCAAGCTCCAAGAGCATGGTACAGCAGAATAGATGCTTATCTGATTGAGAATGGTTTCGATAAGTGTGATGGTGAACCCACACTCTACATAAAAGAGAATGACGGTAATATTCTTATTGTTTATTTATATGTAGATGATTTGATTTTTACAAGCAATGATGCTTCTCTCATTGTTAATTTTAAAGCAGTCATGAAAAGTGAATTTGAAATGACGGACTTGGGCTTCTTAAGATATTTTCTTGGAATTGAAGTAGACCAAAGTGAAAATGGTGTTTTCGTTTCTCAAGTTAAATATGTAGAAGCAGTGTTGAAGAGATTTAACATCCAGAACAACAAGGCAGTTGTGACTCCAACTGTAATGGGGTTGAAATTGACCAAAGAAGACAACAACAAGGATTTTGATCCAAAATTGTACAAGAGCATAGTTGGTAGCCTTATGTTCTTAACTGCAACTAGGCCGGATACTATGCACGCTGTGAGTTTAATCTCCAGATTTATGGAAAGACCGAAAGAGACTCATTGGCAGGCAACTAAGAGGATTCTAAGGTATGTGAATGGAACGAAGGGGTTTGGTATTTTATACTCCTCTTCTGAAAGTTTCATGTTGTCAGGCTACACTGACAGTGATTGGGCTAGAAGTGTTGATGATAGGAAAAGCACATCGGGATATGTGTTTCATATGGGATCGGGAGCCATCTCATGGGCTTCCAAGAAGCAACCAGTTGTGTTTTTGTCAACAGCAGAGGCAGAATATGTGGCAGCAACAGCAGCAGCATGCCAAGCAGTGTGGCTGATAAGAGTTCTTAGAGATTTGTGTCATGAACAAGGAAAGGGCACAACCATTTACTGTGACAATAGCTCAGCAATAGCATTGTCTAAAAACTCTGTTTTTCATAAAAGGACAAAGCACATAGACACCAAATTTCACTTCATACATGAATTGGTTAACAATGGTGAGATTGTTTTACAGCACTGTAGAACAGAGGATCAGTTAGCTGACATCTTGACAAAACCATTGGGAAAGAAAAGTTTTGATCATTTTAGGAAATGCTTGGGTATGCAGAAAAACCCAGCAGTTGAAATTAAGGGGGAATGTTGGAGATTAATTCCAACTGCAGTAATAGTTGAACAGAAATCGCAAATCACGTCTCATCACAAATCGCATTAATTCTGTCATCTGTCCTCTGTACAGCGTTGCGATGCGATGCGATCGTGTGATGCGATTGCAGATCGCAGATCGCAAGTTTCGCCCTGCGCGCGTTGAGCCTTTCCCTTTGTTTTCTGCGATTGCTATCCTGCGATGCGATATTATCGCACATCACACATTGCCACTTCTCACCTCGTCTCATCCTCCCGATAAAGTTTTGCGATGCGATCCTGCCGCTCATCTGCTGATCCGACGGTCCATATTTTTTCCCGTCTAATGCACGTCACTGCCATACTGCATTTATGCACTTAATCTATTTTGTATTCCCAAGGAAGAAAGAATTCTTTGCATCATAACTGCTCACCAACAACATTAAAGAAGAAGCATGGCCGAGAAGGAAAGAACCAGCCTCGAGACGGCCACATCATTTATGAGTTATGGGTTTCCACAAAACCGACTCAAGAATTATAGCAGAGACTCTGGCAGAGAGTTAAAGTGGTTGATACACTGTTATGACCCCTAATGCACTATATATGTGTAGACACAACAGTGTAGAGATATACACAGAGACCGAAAGCAAAGTAGATTGATAAGAGGTAATGCACAACACTGCAGAGAAAATTCCTTTTGTTGTGGAATTGAAGCATTCTTGTTGTAATCCCTCTGTTGAGAGGAAGACTATTTTGTAACAACAATTTTTTTTAATACAAAGTTTAAATTGTGTGTTAAAAATCCTGCATTTAAAACATAGCGTTGTTTTCTGTTTTGCTCTGTGATATTGTTTTTGGAATTTTAGCAGAAAAATTTCGAACAACTAATCTAATATTTGAATCAATAATTTACTAAATACTAAATCTTATACCAACTAACTAATCTAACCTCATGTATATAAATATACAAAAATCTAAACTGTACTTCTTATCGAGTATTATTTAGTTATCATCGAGTATTATTAAGGTGCTGATAATCCAATTGAAGTTTATACTATGCATTGCATCAACTGCCCACTTAGTTGCAGGTGCTTCAAGTTTCACTGGAGATTTTTCATATTATAATTGAAATTTCAATATACACTGTGTATTAACAAATATCGATGGGGCCTCTTTACCATTCAGATGACCATTAATTCCAAAAAGGCCGCATATGATAATTGGAGAACATAAACTCAATCACCCAAATATGCAATTAACATAAACTCAAATTAAATATAGTATATATTGTATCCTTGTAGTGATTTTTGTTTATTTATTGAGCGGGTTTCTTTGAACATGTTTTCGTTTTCATGGACATACCTTTCGCGCTTGTGTCTCGTTGTTGGTTTAGATTTTAGGTAAAGTGTAATTCTTTCGTGCACTGTTATGCTCAGAGAAAAAGTCAATACTTATTACAAACCATGTGCATTCATCCATTTGTATCTGCTATACACCAGTAGCAGAACACTGGCATAGTTGCATCATTGAGTATAGACTTTTTACTAAACGACGTTAAAATAATAATTTCCACTTGTCTTAATGTGTTTAGGCTAAATTAGTTAGTTGAGAGATTCCTTCCCAATAATAGTACTATATTACCGTTACTGTTTGGTTGAGATAGCCAAAGTATTTTTTTCTATATTTAGACAACACTTCTTGTATGTCAAGAACGATGGCATGCTGTCGAAGCTAATTACATTCCCTGGTACCATGCAAATCAAATGGTCAGCGTTTTTGGTGCCAGGTTGGTGTGGAAAGCTCAACAATGTCATATTTTCCGCTGATCAATGAAGTGTGCTAGTGGTATACCGTGCCACAATTCGGGGATCCGATGGAGAGGCATATCGGGAGTCGTCAGGATGATAATCAATTTGAGGATCCCGTGGTAGTGGCAATGGCATTCCGAAGAGCATGTGCTAGATTTGGCCTTGGCTTGTATATATACCATGAAGATGCATCACTGTAAAAAGGCTACTAAATTTAGAAAACCATATGTTTCATTTCACTTTGTTAACTGTGGTCTTAAGCTATTAGGATTCATGAGTGTTAGCTTTGGAGAACCTATCTTTGGAGAGCTCGCCCTAATGATTTAGTTAGCCTTATGAGTGGAGGTGTTGACGGGGAGCTGCTATAGAATCTCCTACTAATAAATTATTGCGTAAATTTGGTTCGACTTTAAATTTATTTTATGCATCAAAGAAATGGTAATTTTCAATTTTAGAATTCTTGGAGTTTGTACAAGAGGCATGTTGAGTCAACTCAATATGTGAGTGTGATTATTTACAATTGACTACTCTAAGTCTCCTGAATAAGAGAAATTTAAGATGAAGATTAAATCAAGTTGAAAATGAAGACGTTCATGATGTGCATAATTTCAGAAAAGAGGTAAAAGTGCAATAAAATGTGATACATTGCGGTGAAATGTAAATGGGATTATAAGTTTAGATGATTGTTACATAGAAATGTGATTTAATGTTTATTGTTTAGATTGTGGTAATATGTGTTTTAAAGGGGGCTCGACACCCCAAAGTATAGTATAGTTCTAAGTTGTTTTCCTCAAGTGCGTTGTAAGTGTTGGTGAAACAAATACAAATTTTTGTATGTAAAGAGAGGAATTAACCATTAGGTAGGTATAAGGGTGACATGTGTAAAGCACTTGTATTTAAGTCTAATGTGTAATTGAAGGTGCTAGTCTTCCATTAAAGTGGGGGGCTAATGTGAGACATATTCAGAATGTAAGGGACCAGATCAGAGAATTTAACATGATCGATGAACCATATAGGCGAAAATGATTCCTAGAGAACTAGTGAGTGCAATGGTTGGTACCCATGTACCTTGGTAGATGAATTTAATTTTATATGGATATCAATAATTAATTATCTGCAGGTATAAGAGAGAGTAGAATAATTCCCATGTGAAGAAAGCCCAAGGGAAGATAAAAACAACTCAAGACAATGCTTTTGGAGACACTATAACAACAGAGGTTGGAGCAAGAAATGAAATCAAATGGTGGAAAAATGTAGTTTAAGCTGTGGTGGGTAATAGAAAACTCATTATAATATGTGCCACACATGTTCGTAAGCAAGTCTACATATTTATATTTGGGCTGATGGAGTACTTGGATTCTCCATGAATGGAGATTGTAATTGCACCTAAGTCTTACCCCATAAATGACTTTGTAGTGTAGGTTTGTGGTCATCCAAAAACCACTTGAGTGAGGGTCAATTGAGAATACCCTAAGCATGGTTGATCATGAGACAAGAGAACCCTAGGTATAAGATGATGATGATGATGATGAAGAAAACTCCAGGTATAAGATGAGGATGATGATGATGGAGGTGGAGGTACATGTGTAAAGACATTTCTATTGAATGAACAATGTATGTGAAGGGACATCTTAGTAGACTAGCGATTGCAGCAGTTGGGTATCGATGCATTTCGGTGGATGGTTGTTTCTTTATATGGACATCAACATTTTGATCTTATATGTAAACACCAAGTTGTAATGGATGTAGATTTTGTTCTAATTGAGATTGCGACAAATAGTCATTAAATTCAAGTGTTAGAATAATAATTTCCACTTGTCCCAATGTGAGTTTGTTCCTATTATCTAGGAGGTTGTTTAGGCATAGTTGGTTGGTTAGGAGATTCGCTCCAACTAGTAGTCATATATTAGTGTGTGGTTGAGATATTCTCTCAACCAATTCCAAGTTAATTTGTGTATATTTAAATAATGCTTCTTGTATTTATATGTTACCTCATTTGATCAATGAAAAGTGTATTGTGTTATTTAGTAATTTCTTTGTGTAAGATCAAAATAACAATTTGTGACATATGTAGTTTCGTGGCCTCACTTGTAGAATTTTGTGTTTCGAAAATTTCTTTTTTTCCAATATATATATATATATATCTATATATAATATATAATATATATATATATATATATATATATATATATATATATATATATATATAATGGTTTTATATTTTTGGCTTTGAGTTACTCATGAGAAAGTATATTTATTAGTCTTCTCTCACGGTGTTCCAATTTTGATCTTCTCTTGGCATGTTGTGCGACATTGTTATGTCCCCATTAATACCTTGTTAAAAATAATCACATTGCATTATATTGTGGCTCTGGCCTAAAAGCCATATATTTTATTAAGGAACTTTTTTATGCATGTAAAGAAAAATTAAATAAAAAAAGTTTAACATAAGAGTTAGCTGAGAGAAAGGGTGTGTGGGAGGAATGCATGTGTGGAGCAAGAAGACATCCTCTTACACCACCAATTCATACACTTGTTGTTTCGTAAAACTACTTCTGGTGTATAATTTAGATATTTGAGCAACAAAAATAGGGGTTCAAACATATTTGATCATTGGAGATAAGGGGATCGTGAGATTGGAGAGACCACCATCTATCAATTATGTATCCCTGAATAGATCAAGTAGTGATGTTATGGTGTCGAGTGCTCACTTGTTGTGGTTCCACCTACAATCTAGCCAAAGTCATCATCTCCTTTGCCATCCTTCACGAGGTGCAACAACATAGGGTCACCTTGCAATGGCAAAGATGATTACAGAGGTCTGTTTATTTCTTTCTCCTTGTACTATGATCCAACATTTTATTTGGATGTTTCTATGGTTTTTTGGGGTCATGTGACAATAATTTCGACAAATTATACTAAATTTTAAACTAAGGAAGTCTCGTACATGGCTCTCGTCACGGTGCTTCAAAATCGAGAGTCACGAGTTTGATTCACTGAGGATGAAATGTCAATTTCATGCTCTGTTGCATAAGTGTTTGCTTGGATTTACCTAAATTAGATTTCCATTTATAGTTATTTAAAATAAAGTTATTCATAATTATAACTCTTTACAATATGTTTTGTACATGTAAACCAAAACCAATTAGGGAATTTGATATCTAACATGTTCAATCAAAGAAGTTACATATCAAAGGTCATCATTGTTGATTAAATTCTGGTAATTATAAATTTGATTTTCAATTTTCAACTTCGAGATAAGTAGTTCTATAGACCAGCTAAGTCTCAAAGAATGTTAAAATCAAGCACATATATAACCATCTACATAATGGTTTGAGATTGCTGATTGAATTCCTGTGAATTTTACTTTCAATTTTCAATTCTAAGACAAGTGGTTCTATAGAGAAGGTCGATCTCAAAGGATGTTAAAAGTAAGAACAAACATAAACATATATGGTAGGTAATGTTTTAGGATTTCGGAGAGGCTTGTTGGAGCATTTCCAGGCACTTACTTGTCGGTGAGGCCCATTGGAGCTGTTAGGGTCCTATAATTTATAGGATATCAAGGTAATTGAGTATTCTATCTCACGAATGAAAAGGGAGTATAAAGAAGAAAAATAAAGAGAAAAACAAGAATACTGAAAAAGAGGAAAAGATTGAACCCCACCAAAAGAAAAATAAACAAAAAGGAATAATACTGAAAGTATTGCAAGTCTAAATGCCACTACTCATAGATAGTTTTGCTTCATTATTTAAAATAAAAGTTGTGTGCAACTTGTTCAAATGCCACAATCACTAGCTTTTAGTTTAATCATACAGTGTAATGATGATTAAACTCCTTTAAAGTTCTGTAAATTGAGATAGAGAATAAAGAATTACCCAATAGTTTAATTTGGGTAAATCATTAGTTAGGTAGAAAATGATATTGATTCAACTGTTTAATCATGATCAATAGGAGAAATAAGGGATATGTTATGTGGGTTTTTCATTATGTATAAAAGAAAATAAAAATGGGTTTTCTAGTCTAAGTGCACCCTAGAGATAAAAATAAAAATGCTAGTTTAGCTAAGGGTAGGCAGATTAGATTAATGATAAATATTTGTATATTTAAATTTTATCCTAAGTCAAGGATATAAGGAAAAGGGAAATATGTGTGCTCGAACAAAGTACTTCATATTTTTCATTTTTCCCTTATACTAGGTTTGAAAAGAAAATATCAAAGGCGCAAGTGGACAAATCTTGTTTGTTGTTTATTGATAAAGTTCATCTATTTGAAGGCATCGGGATTTGATCTTGCAATTGATCAACAAACCTCATCTGTTTGCATCCCCCCCTTCTCCATTCTGTCTTTACCACCGGGTAGGGGGTCCAAAAAGTAGTTTCTCCTCCCGGGCCCCATCCCTTACGTGTCACCCTTTGGTGAATTCATACCCCCCAATAAAACCATTAACCGCCCACTACCCCCTCCGGAAACTTCTTTCCCTCATCCGCTCTACTGCGCCCCACCACTTTCCCCATCACCACTCTCCGCCCGCCACATGGAATGATCGTTGAACTAATTAAATGTGTTCCTAGCCAAAATGACCATTCTCCATTCAATTTGATTTCTCCCAGTTAACCGTTCAGCCAAACGGTCCCACACCATTCTTAACGAGACTATTCTCAGTGTTTTAAAGCTCCTAGGCTTGTCATTCTCATCCCTCTTCGCTCATGTTTTTTGTTTGTTATTCACAGTTTCCCACAACAATCTCTATTAGAGCAGTTTCGCAGCTAGATTACGACAAAAACTGATAATTCCCTTTCATTTTTGCCTATCAATCCATTATTCTTCTGTGCTCGATAAGCCTCCTCTACAAATTAATCATGTTTATAGATTACTACAGTCATGGCTCCTAAAACTAAGACTCAAGATAAGACCATTAATCCTTTAATTCCCCCTTTTGTGGATTTAGATCATATACCTTTAGCTGATAGGGATTACATGATAAATGAAACTCTGTGTGACTGCGATTTTCTAGAATTGTATTGCTGGTTAGAGGATAAGCACATAGACAAAATTGATGAAATTGGGCTTTGTTAGTCAAACCTTCCCCATTATATTTTCCCCTTGACATTCCAAGCCCCAAAATTTACCAGAAGGTGTCAAGCTTGCTATGTTCTTGCCCAAAGAGCCATCATTTCCCCTACAGGTGACATTCTTTTCACCATTACAACCCAATCCATAGACCAAATGATGCTAGCCCCCACTATGGAAAATGTTGTCCCTTTCTCCCTAGAAGCCCTAACCCAGCTTTATCAAAAACTGGTCTTTGCCACCAAAGCTATAATTTTTTATATTTTCTTGCCAGAGAATGCCCAATTACCCAAAAAGAATCCTCCATATCCTTCTTCCATTTTCCCTGATCAGGCCAAGTAGATTATTTCCATGATTTCTTACATTTTAGGCTATCATTATGATCAATGGGTAGATGAGCCCATTTTAGGATTCCTTTCCATATTTTCCACAGACAATAAGCCCTCCTTGGTGTTCAACTTCAGTCAATTTTTGGCAGATAATATCCATGAACAATTCATAAAGTTTCCAACAAAACAAGTGTTCAATTACACCTCTATTTTGATTTATATGTTCCTCTATTATTAGGAAGACAGGTTTAGTTTTGCATTGCAGAAGTTAGATGATGCAGGGAACAAGCAACCAGTAATTTTTTGGACCTCATTGGTCATGACAGAACATCATGAATTCAGTTATAATAGAAAAAGAGAAGACAATTTTTGACTGGTACAGGGAGATAAAGCCGAGAAATCAAATTATGAAGAATACTAATTATAACCAATTTTGGAAACAAACCTCCATCTCACAAAGTATATTGCTACCAGTATTTGATACAGAGCATGGAAAAATGTAGATGCCTTTTCTTGAGGCCTAGATTCCAGAACCAGAATCAACAACAGACTATAAGAGCACAACCTTTGAATTCAGCACAAAGGACATACATCCCATTGATAAAATGGAGACACACAAGAAAATGGGTAAAATGATATCCTCTACTTTAGCTAACACTTCTATGTCACTTTCTAAATTGCATGTTTCTTTTGTAGATGTCCAGTCACAGTTGAATATGGAGAAATTTTCCTCCTTGGTCAATGATAACATGATTAAGTCTTTGAAAGACATGGTGATTAAGATAGGGTATGACCCTAAATATGTCAATGTTGCTGAAAAGATTGTTAAAAAGAAGAACCTGGACATTGTAGTGGTGAGGAAGCAACTCAAGCTGCTAGCCACATAAGATCCAATGACCAAAGACATTGAAGAAGGTGAAGCACAGAAAGAAGATATGCTGAAATTGATCATATAACAAAATATACAAATTAGGCAAATGGAGGCAGAGATGAAGAAACTGATAAAGGAGAAAGAAGATAGTCTGAAGATGGCCCTTGTCTCCTTGGATTCTATACCTATTTCTCAGCATCCATCAACAAAGACAACCACTGCACCTACCTCCTCCACTTAGACTACAAGTTTTGAATAGGTAACAGAGACACTATATAAGATGTCATTGCAGTCAAAGGACATTGAGACTTTGCAGGGCCAAATCAAAGCTTTGGAAGTGCAAAAGGCCAAAGAAGAATATGCTCGGGTTGCTAAATTGGAGAAATCTAGAAACTGTTGGAGAAGTTGCGCCAAGTAGAGAGAGACACACTTCAATTGGTTAGACCTTGGACTAAGCCAAGGAAACTATTTGGATGAATACATTAGACTCTATGAATGAGATTTGGCCTTCTATCCAAATCATATTTGAGCAGAAAGAAATGATAGAAAATTCTACAAAAACTATTGTGTAAGAAAGGGAAAAGATAGGAGCGATTCCCACAGAAGATTCTAATATAATCAAGTTTTTAAACTCAAAGTCCAAGTATGAGCTAGAGGAGGTAGGAACCAGTGATAGAACTGTCACCATTTTGGAAGTCAAGAAAATATTGACAAAGAGAAATCTCATTGATCAGTTAGAAGAAAGGTGTGAAACCTTAGAGATGCAGATAAACAGATTCACAAATAGAATTGAAGCCTTAATCCAAAAGGAACTACCCAGTATCTATGTTATAAATGACAAATTGATCACTTAGGAAGACTATATCCTGAAGATGAAAGAAGTGGATAAAAGCACCATTAAGTTCAGTGGAATTAAGGGAAGTATGACAACAAAGGTGTTTATGGAAACCATGTCAAATGATTTCCATGTACAGAATGATGTAAAACACATTTTTACCGTAAAACCAACTTTTACCAAATACATAGAGGTAGACAAAATTTACCGTAGGGTAATAAAATTGACAGTGCCAGATGGAAAGAGAAGGGAAGAATTGGTTGATCTACTTGATTGAAGGATAACACAACAACAACAAAACAACTTGCCAGTGCAGTAGCCATCATGATGGTTAATTCAACGTTGCAACACTGTTTTGGGTTGACTCAACAATCGAAACCATCAAAACAGGGCCACCTTTTCATTCAATAGCCTACGTGGCCTATGCTTTTTCCAAGATTAGATGATATAGTTTGTAATTAGGCTAATAATACACTATTGGTTTGACAACGATTTTGTAAAGTATTTTTATAATTTTCATTATAAGTACTTCACTGTTTGAAGTATTAAGGGTTGATTTCCGAATGTAATTTCCTTATGCATATTGTAATTTTCAAAGCGCTGGAGCATCAATAATACAAGGAAGTTTCACAGGATTCATGTGGTGTAATAAATGGCGATGTGTCTCTTCTATCTATTTGTTTAAACATTATCTTTCCTTTCTCTGTTATTATGAATTTCTGAATTAATCAACAGAAATTATGATAAATAGGAGTCATTACTCAGAGCGCCCTATTTCAGCTATAGATAATTTTAATGTTTGCCACTGAAGTTAGATCAAGTAATTCTTCATTGATCCTTGGTTTCTACTGAACCTTACACTTTTGCTATCCCACCATCAATTTAAGTTCTGAAAAGATCCAGTTACTGCAACCTAGCTTGCCCTATGAGAACTCCTCTAAAAATGGATGCAAAACTCCAGTTTAGTTTATAGACTACATAGCCCAATAGAATTATAACACTCAAATAAACCAAACCTTTCAAACAAAATAAACAAGTACAATCATAACTAACCTAAAACTTACACTAAAACAAATCTAAATTAAATAGAGAGATCCCCCTATGAAGCTCGCAGGGCTAGATCTGGGTTTCCAAAGTGGTTTTGATGTTGTCCTATGTGTTTACTCCCTCAACCTCAAAAATATAGAATGACAACATGAGCATTTCTAGGTGCTTACTTGTTAGTGAGAGTATTTTCCTGCTTTATTCTTACTTTCGTGTCAGCGTATCTTTTGGCATTATTTATTTTTGCTGGTTAGACCATTTTCTAGAGCTTTTTGGGTGTCTTGGGGTTTCTTCCCCAAATGTCTGTGATTTATTTGAGTCTATGTATGGGCCTTGCACCATTTTGTTTTTAGATTTTTGCTGGGTTTATTGAACCACATTGTAATGTTTGGTTTTCCATTGCTTGGACTATATCCGGTGCTTCTTGTGGGAGTTTTTGGTAGGCCTGTGTGCCTCATTATTTGGTTAATTTCAACATCTATGTAAATAATTTTCATTTTAATGAAAAATGTTGACTTTTTATTTCTAAAAAAAATAAATGTAAACACTATTGCTACTTAATTTTTTAATGCACTTTTGTTGTTGAGCTAAATATATCTGCTTACTTAGTATCAGACATAGGGAAACTAGTTTTGCATAAATATCTTGCATATGTCTTATTCTGTTGTGGCATCTCTTTGGATTTTTGGTCTAATTACACCAATAGATGTCCCCCCTATTGGAATTAGACACTTTAATCATTTTACTAATTAAAAAAATTGATCGGACGATTTAAATTTAAGGATGACAATATATTCTCATCGTTGCCACAATATCAATGGATGAAATTCACACCACTAAATTCATTGTATATCTAAATCACATGATTAAACCATGTTTAAATTAAATTTTTACAAAGCTTGATTAAAAATTTGCTATGCCATTTGTTAATTGACACCTATCAGGATTAATGAGAATGGGAAGACTACAAAAAGTTACACAAACCTACCATAACAAGAATAGGAGGGTTACAAAACCTTACACATACACTTGTCATAGTAGTGGAAAGGTGTATTTCAAAATAAGATTATTATCCATTTCAAAACATTTATAACATGTGTCCAATTCCAAATAACGGGTGTCCTTCACTTTTATTAACCTGTCCATCAATTTCATATATGATATAAGGTCTTATATATTTCATATATTTTCATATAATAATCAAAGTTCTTAATCGGTTCATCTTTTACATCATCATTTACATTAACATGTTAATAGTGTTAGTAGTTACCTGTATATATGTTTTTTTACTTTTTATTTTATTTATTTATTGTTATAACAATTGTGATGATTCAACTAATATTTTAATCAATTGTTTATGCATATGTTCTATATGAAATTAAGATAAATTTGAGCTAATATTTAATAAACACTACATCATCAAGAATAATAATTTATATAACAAATAACTACTCCCTTATCATATTATTTATGTTTATAAAAAAAATTAAAAATTTACAAAAAATTTACAAAAAATTCATAAAAATATATTAATTATCATTTATCAATTTCTAAATACAATAAAGAAACCTCCAAAGTGTTAGAACCCTACTCAATTTATCTTTCTTGAACACTCACTAGCCCTCACATGGAAACGTTCATACACAATAAGTTTTTTAACATTATTAATCATAATCATTAATTAATTAGAAAGATATTTAGCGTGTTTCAATGTGTTTGGTAAGATTAAGCTATGATTATTAAGTATTTGTTAAAATTATAAGGAATTAATTACTATTATGATTATAACAATATTTTAATAGAGTTATTAATTATATTTATTATTATAAATTATTAGTTATGATTATAATATTAAAATTTGTTTATAAATCTAGAAAGAGAGGATATTGATTATTAATAACTATTTATAAAATATTTATAAACAATGGTATTAATTTGATATTAATAATCATAGCTTAATCTTAAGCAACACATTGAGAACACACTAAATATCTTAATTTGGTATTAATAATTATAGCTTAGTCTTAGGCAACAAATAGATATTAATAATCAATTTTTTCTCCATCTAGATTTACTAATTTTTTTTTTCAACATTAATAATTATAATCTTTATCCTCTCCATTTAAACAATTTGAAAGATATAACTTTTTCTTTAGTTGTTAGATAAATATGTAAAAAAATTATTATTATAATCTTTATCCTCTCAATTTAAACAATTTGAAAGATATAACTTTTTCTTTGGTTGTTAGATAAATATGTAAACAAATTATTAGCAAATTTTAATTATTACACATGACAATTCTCATTTCACCATATGAAATTATGAATATTAAGTTTGTAAGAAAATAACTTATTTAGAAAAATATTATATGAATGTTAAAAGAGTTTGAATTAAATAAGTATGGTCTATTACACTCCCTATATATGTGATGCAAATCTTGTAAATACTGTAATGCAAAATAATTCTTGTTTTGGATTTGATAAGTAGATTTGTAGAGGTTTCACGAGCCTTAGATATTATGGGTATGAGTGAAAACAATAATAATCTTATATAATTTTTTTCAATTTCATTAATAATATAAAAAATTCTAATTTTTATTTTATAAATCTAATAATATAAATTAAATTAAATTTTATTATTTTCTATATTATTAAATTTACTATTTTTTTTCTTAATTTTCATTTAATTAAATTTTTCTTTCCTCTTCGTCTCCATTGGAAAAACTCGACCACAAACGGATAACGGAAGATTATGTCAAAATATTTATGAGAGAGAATAATATTATGTTCGAAGCATTATTTGCATTATTAAAGACATTCATTTAAGGACTGAAGATAAATATAAAGGGCTGGTTTGTTCAACAAATCGAATCGAGTCCTAAGTAATATTTTTCATCCACTGTTTTTGTTTGTTCTAAGATTCACATTTGAAACCTCAAAGTATATTCTAATAAACCCTGAAAATAGGAGAGGTGTGCTTCTATTTATTCCAAACTTTCTGAACTTGACTTGAAAAGTCCAAGTAGAGAGTATACAGAGGAATCAAGCTCTTGGCTTGTTTTGATATTCCAATGATAACACTTTTAAATATAATTTAATTGGTTAAGGCAAATTGAAGTAGACCTCATAACAATCAATAATTTAATATTATTGATTGTGTAAAGTTTAAAAAGCTAGTGATTAGTTTAAATAATTATTTAAAATGGTTTTGTAATTGAAAATATATAAATAATTTTGGTAATACATTGTTAGTGCTTATTGAATTAAAAGAAATATATAAATTCATTAAAAAAAAAAGGAGGTAATATATATTTCTTCAAATTAAATTTATGAAATCTTTAAGTTTTAGTGGCTTTTTCATTGTATCTGTTTTCAATATTAATATTTATTGTATTTGTTATGTTTCATTTGCATGTTTTGCATGTTAAATGGTGGAGGAATATATGGAAAGTGGAGGGATAAGAGCAAGGTTTCATGGCTCAACATTTCAAATTGTCATTAAATATTTATTGTACATGTTATTCATCACCATGTCCTTAAATATTATGTTTTTATGTTTTATTACTCCCCCATTTCATCCAGGATTGTAAAGTGGAGGAATAAGAGCAAGGTAAGTGGAGGAATAAGAGCAAGGTTTCTTGGTTGAGCGTTTCAAATTGTCATTAAATATTTATTGTACCGGTTATTCATGGCCACTCCATCTATTGTAACCAAAACAATGCTCAATGGATGCATGCATTTCTTGGTGTGTGGGTTACAATTTGCTGGAAGGATTACTGGAACAATTTGAAGGGGTTTCTCTTGGCTTCTATTTGCTAAGAAATGTGCACAATCTCTTAGAGTCTTCCTTTTCTCTGCCTAGGGTTTTTTCATGTGTTTCCATTGAGATGTATTGGAGGAACCCTGTTGGTTGAAACTTTCTTAGTTTTAGTATGGCAATGGTTTGCTCTATGCCCAATTTATTAATTTATTAGTTCATTTTCCCTTCTATGGCTAGGCTTAGGGAATATGCAATTGCATGTATTTCATAGGAGATGTAATTAAACTACAAACAGTAGGGATGCGATATTTGATATGCTCCAGGGAGGATGTGTACTTTCCCTAAAGTTATGGTTAGTTTTAGATTTAGTTTTTATACTTTTGAATGTGATATTGTAGTTTTTATACTTAGTTTTATACCATCTAATTTGATATGATCCAGGGAGGATGTCTACTTGCCCTAAAGTTATGGTTAGTTTTTGACTTAGTTTTATACTTTTGAATTTGAGATTGTAGTTTTTATACTTAGTTTTATATGATATTAAACCCTCTGTGTAAATAACATATATTAATACATCATTATAGAACTAAAACTTTAAAGAAAAATATAATTACCATCAATTTATAAAATCTATGTCCCATACCACATGATCTCTTATGATATCAATGGAAATATGTTTACCAACAAAGGGTTAAGTAGGACATAAGATCTAAGATATTCAACTCTTAAAGCTAGTTTTTTGTAAGGACCCCCTTGCCAAAACTAATATATATATATATATATATATATATATATATAATATATATATATATATATATATATATATATATATATTTTATTTACACAACAATTAAAACCAGTAAAGAAACGCATTGAGATTTCAAATTCATTCAACACACACATTAATGATACTCATTTAGGAACATAACACAACATTACATACTTTTAATCTAAGATCAAGTAGTAATGAAATACACATGTACCGTACACTGGAAGGCGAGTCTCCACTTGCTCTGTTGTCGCTGGTATTCCCTTGTTGCTGGTCACTTCTGCGAGTGTATGATGATGCAATTGATCTGAAAACGAGACCCACTGGTTAACCTCCCAGCCTAGTCCTTGGGTACTCTTCTTCCCCGCGGACCCCCGAGCTACAATGGGGTTGTACAATGGAGGAAGAATCTAGCTGGCAGAGGAGAGCAACCTTAGCTCAAGAGTCCCCTCTCTAAAATAAATCCTCTACCTCACCAAACTCACTATAGCTTCGTAGTCACTGCTTTCACATCATATCATCCATCCAACAATAGGGTTCCCAAAAAATCCCCTCTCTCATGGCTTTCCCCTTCCTTTATAGGAGTCCTCATAGGTGACACTTGACATGTCATGCATAATTATAATATTTTTCTTTTAATATAATACTTGATTATTCACCTACCCATGTGTGATTCTCTCAGCAAGGGTCACCCAAAATTATTTACTGAACTTTTTATTTAAAACTAATCTTTTCCTCACCTCACAAGATTCCTATTTCTTCTCCTAGTTGTCTCTTTATCCCCCCCTTTTATTCTTTAAATTGTGATTATTTCTAGGAGTCAATTAATGAGTCAAGATTTTATCCCCAATCTACTTCCTACATTAACTCAGGTTATCTCTTAGAGGGATATTCTTGCTGGTTGGATGCCAACATGGAGCTTCTCTACATTTCTCTAATTTATTTATTTTTTTCTTATTTCATCACCTTCCCTTTTCTTATTAAGTTAAATGGTTAGGATTAATATTTATCCTTACAATATGTTTGTCTTCCCCTTTTATCTAATTAAACCACCTAATCTACATAGAATTTTCCAACATGGGGAGGGTATAATTTATAAGGTACTCTATTTATTTCTTCCTATGATCCTCCTTATTCCAAGTTTTATTTTTGATTTAATTACCTTGGTTTCTAATCATAATTTACCCTTGATGTAACTCCCTAGTTTTCATTCCTTACTTATGTTTATTTATTATCATTTATTTTTAATGATTCCAAGGGTGCCAAGTTTGGTTATGCCCTTCAAGAACTTCTCTAGAAGTTCCAAGGGTGCCACACCTAACAGTTTAATTGTGATGCCAAGGGTGCCAAGTTGGTTGTGCCCTTCAAGAATTTCCCTGAAATCCCAAGGGTGCCACACCACTTTCTCTTCAAGCATCCAGTGACTACGAGGGGAAAATATCGTGCAATGTCATAGACCACTATCGTCTCTTATGTTGCCTGCTATAGTGAGACTAATGGTGCCGGGGATCAAGGAATCCGCCTTGATACGCACCCCCAGTAGGTTCCTCATGAGCGCCCCAACTTTGGGACTTGCCCTCATGGCATTGTGATTTTCAAGGCAAAGGTGTTTCAACCCTTCCAGCCCAAGTCATGGCGGGAGTGCTAGTGGGTGAGATCAGGGACACTGTCCCACCCCTCCCATGTAGTTCCATCCACTTGTACAACCCCATCACCCATATGTGAGTCATTCGGCCAAGCAACTCATCTGTGCCTGCAACCATTAACATATCATCAGAATATAGATAACCATATATAGCAAGTTTCAAAATCGATTAGAATTTCAAAGATAAAATAATATAAATTTTCATCAAACCAGGTGTCGTCAACTCGTCATGTGCGAGTGCCTCTGGTGGTTTTCTTGCCATACTCAATAATAATCAGTAACCAGGTTTTTCAATGTTAGTCATTGTCATAATAGCATTAATTACCATCACCTGGTCATTCACATCACCGTTCATTGTGAACCAGAACTAATGTAAGTAGCTAACATAGGGGATACCTCCATCATGGTTAGCATCATCATAATCTTAGTGGAACCATACATATAGATCATGGCTATCATCACTATAACATCAATCGAAACATGTCTATCCTATACTACTATCACCATCATGATATCAATAGAAAATACACATAACCATTAATTATATCATAATCATAATATTAATAGAGAACATACATAACCATCACATTCGCTGATAATAGAGTCACGTTTCTGGATCCTTAGCCTGAGTTATTCATAGACTAAAGTATGCAAGATAATGTCATATTAGAGTCAGGAAACTAGGGTGGGCACTACATACACCCCCTCTTAACAATGGACTTCATCCCGAAGTCCTTAGAACATAAAGGAGAGACGAAAACACATAATCTTAGGAACCCTTCCTGAAACTCTTGCCAACCTTTTGGTGGGCAGGTTATAATTTTCCCAAGGTATCTATACCACGAATTCCGTTATAACTAAAGGACTATATCTGGGGAACAAAACAAGAAGGCTCAACCGAATAACAAATTCCAATCCATTCAGTTTCATTGCCTTGGTTATTTGGTTGAGCTTTTTTTTTTTTCTTCATTATTTCAGTTTTTGTTACAACAGTAATATCTGTGATTTCCCAACAGCATAGGCTTCTGCAACCACAAGATCTTCATGCGATGATCTTTGTAAGATGCGGTATTCACTTTACGCCTCTCCACATGAGACGATGGAGGAGGTTCGGCTGACATAAATAGTTTCAAACCACTACAACCAATAGTGATTTTAATGCCATCTTGGTCCATATTTAGAAATAGTTAAGGTGGCCAGGCCATAAGCCTTGTATTTCTCTAAGTTGAGAATTGGCATCATGATCAATTTTGAAAACCTTTAATTTCCCTTTGTGTTCATGTGAAGCCTAATCAATTATAGGAGCTATAAGCTTGCATGGTCCACACCAATTGGCCACAAAGTCAAGGAGAACTCTCAATTCAACACCTTCAAACTCGCTCTCTCTGAGGACTAGAGCCTTGTTGTAGCAAGTGACAATGAGGCTAATTTTCCTTGTATTCCGCTAAAACTTGCCAACTTCCTTTAAGGCATTTCCCTTTCATTCGTAGGAGAATATACCCTCTGAGACCATAGTCTTCTTCATGATGTAGTACGAGATATCTGTGAGAAGATCCATTTAATTCCAAGGGACTCAAAGTTGTCTATCTTTTCTCCTTCTACGTATTATGTTAATCAAATGGTACATTTCATGCTTATGAGGAGTGACCCTATGAAACAATAAATAGACACCCAAACAAAGTCAATTCCTACTAGAATTATGAACTTCGAGAAATAAGTGGAGTGCAGCGATATGGATTTTCTTAGATCTGAATGTCTAATCGGTGGTGACTTCGACTCTCCATCACAACATGGTTTTGCGCATTTATATTCCACTGAATCACGGTGGTCACAAGTTAGATCCAAAAAAAGAAGTCCCACTATGTTCTTGATCATGAAAATACAAAATTGAAAGCTCTCAGGCGCTTCTGCAGCAGCATGGTCCATCCTTTTTTTTTTTTTTTAGCCTCATCGTAACACTAAATAGTGCCACAAAACTCAAAGAAGACATCACTATGGATATTTGGAAATGCTTGGACTATCGAGCAAATAATCTCACACCTACGAAAAAAAAATCTACAACTCAGCTGCCAAACAAACAGAATGCAGCACCTCAACACCATAAAATACACAACACATACAGGAACAAATCTACACATAATTAATATATAAATTAAACACTTAACTAATATATTTACATATAATCAATAAGCTTTAAGAATCTACCCATTTTTCGTTTATTTGTTTGTGTAAATTATATGCTTTATATATAAAAGGAGTTTTGGCATAACCAAATGGTTACCTGTGTCAAACTAGTGCTCAACATTTAATTTATTCTATATTCCCCATCTAGGTGTTACTTCTTCACGCAATAAGGAGGAAAATTTGATTGGAACAATTTGGTTTTCTTTATTTAGATTAGTTATCATGCTACATATATATCAATGATGGTACTGTTTTATAAAAGTCTGATTAACAGGTTTTTTTTTTTTTTTGGGTCAGATTTCCACTTGCCGATAATTCGCTCTCAATTTTCGTTCCTTGTCTACAACAATAATGTCTCCTATTTTGGTGTTATCTTTTGCATTCATATTAGACGAATTACCAACAGTACTATTCTCGAATCTGATTATTTTCCTTACATTTCTAAAAGCTTGATATCGACATTTTTAGATAATTATTATAACCCTGTGCATCTGTATATCCATAAATAATTATTTATTTATTTTTATGTAAATGGAATATCTTCGACCGCAAAGTTTTTCTAATTGAGGCGTATCGAAATACTCTTCCACAGTACCCTAAAGGGACCACACCATTTTATGAGGTATTGTCATATATATATATATATATTTTCGCAATCTGGGTTAAGAAAACCCATAACGAATTTTTGCTATATCATGAGAACGTTTAGGTTGCTTCCCAAGCTCCTCTTCCTCGATTTTAGTTAACCTACAAAATTATAATTCAGTGGATAATATCTTCCTGCCCTACCTATCTGTATTAATTTTTTTACAACCAATTTCAAGCCAGATAAATCAGTGTTATACATTAACTATCATGGTTGTACATGTATATATAACTTCCTTGATTACTGCCCACCAATTCATTTCTAAAACATCTAATAATTAACGAAGTTTTATAATTTATATGGACATAGAGAACCCAATTATAGGATCTTTCATCTGTATATATGTTGTAGAAAATTATACATGCAACATCTTCTAATATTCGCACGGTAACCACTTCTATAGTTCACGATGTGACAAAATCTTCATATTTACAGAGAAAAATAAAACACATTGTTTTAGTGAATATAAACATAATTGTATCGTGATATTCAGTTTTCCTCAACATAAAATATTTCAAATCATCTAATGCATAAGGTAAATATCATATCTTAAATAAATAACAAGAAGAGAATCTAATTGTAACCTCACTGGATCTGCTTGCAATGAAAAAAATTTCACCCAACCATGAACCTTTCGCCATAGGTTCTTCCTTGAGCTGATATATTTTTACCCAAGAATCAACCATCACTTGTGATTCTAAACAAGATATTTTTATGCCTTGCTCGTCGAACAGACTTTCCTTCGCGGCGTCTCACTTTCTACTTTCTGGGAACCCTAATAGCATAGGATTTTTCCTATTTTTTTGGAAAAATCTCTTCCCTTTTCCATTAAAACCCCTTATTTTTCTCCCACTATACATTTTTCACCCCCTTGTTGAAGTAGTGCAAACTTCCTTTAGCGGAATAATTGGCATTGAAAGGCCCAATAACTGTCTAACATGCACTCGCTTCACATCACCATCTAATCACATAAATCCTTCAGAGATCACATCAAGCGGATGAGTGTGGTAATGTTCAATAGTTTGGCGACCAACAAACTCCAGCAATTTCACATTGGCGCGTAGGAAATGCTAAATTCTAGTGGCACATCAACTTCATCGGTTGCATAATGATCGAACAACCAGATTTGGGTTACCACCAGATTTGGGTGACAACCCATAGTGTTTCATTTTAAAAATAGTCATAGGAAAACTGCTAATTGAGACCACATCGGCGCAGATCGAAAGAGCGCAGAGAGATTACGAAATCAAGGGGCAAGATGCGTGCAAACCAGGCTTGTCTAAGGAACAAAGTGTGGCAGATTCAATTGAATTTATCAGAATTGAATAGCCCATGTGATAGCCAGATCAGGTCCTCAACAGGGAAAGTACCATCAGTTAAATCACACAGTAATGATAGCTCAGGTGCCAATTCTGGCTTCTACAAACCTAGTAACTTCACTGACGCAGAATCTTCTACTACATTGTTCACTAGTAGTGACAATGAATCTAGAAATCCATTGGTTAGAAAAAAAAAAACAAGTCATCAAGAGTATGTGACCCGCGAAGCAGACCGATGGTTCCTCAGCATACAACTGCGATGCCTAGATCAAATGGGCTGTTAGCATCACTCAAATCGATCAACCTGAGAAGAAGTGGTGGAGCTCTTCCAGCATTAAGGGTGGAATTCAAGGGCCAGAAACAATCAAGAAATGGGAGGTATTCCTCCAGCAAGTTTAGCACTGTTGACAAGAAATCGAGAGATTGTGAATCAACAAATGCTGAAAATAAAACAACAGTAGCAAAAACGAAAACAAAGACACTTTTAAATGCAAAACTAGCATTAGGAGAGTAAATCGAGAATAGGAAATGTGGAGACCTTTCTATGCAAATTGAAAGAGATTCTAGAGAGAAGTTTGGTTAAAAGATAGTAATTGCATTTATACTCCAATCGTGCAGATTTCAAGTGTAAAGTCGCTCGTATTGATTTTTACCCATAACAGGTCGCTCGTATTGATTTTACCCATAGTTCCCATTTATTTTCCACCGACAATTACCAAATTCATTGCCAAAGTGAAAATGGATCGATTTTTCGTGCAAATGCTGAACACGTCTTCTGTGTTGATGTCCTTTCAAAGTCTCCAAATGACAATTAGTTTGCAATGACCAAATACAAATGGTATTGTAAAACTTGTTATTTTCTAAATAATATAATTTAAATAAAAATATAAAACATAAATTAATATATAATTAACAACTTTTTCGAAAATAATAATAAATAATAAGATAAAATTAAATTGAGAAAAACAAATTATTGTCATCAAAATATTCATTACTTGAATGTAACTTTATAATATTTCAATTAAATGTAATTAATTTGATTAAAAAAAAAAAAAAAATCAACCATGAAACACATTCATTTTATTTTTTTTATTTTTATTTTAATTATATATCCACGAGTTGTGTTAATTACCGGTGAATATAATCTGATATATTAATTGGAATCCTTTTATAGATACCCCTCAAGTCTTGTTTACTGCCATTGAACGCCAACAATGTTGCCTAGAATTAAGAAAAACTAGAAATCACTTTGTAATTTTATTTCAAAACAAATTAATTAATCAGTTTGCAAACGTGAGTTCCGCGCCAACTTTCTCTCCCTTTGTTTCCAAATCATGCAACTTCGATGGAGAGCAGCACTCAACAGACGCTCCCCACAAATCGCCAATGCAGTCACGCAATAAAGATGCCCTTCTAAAGTCACAACTTTCAGTTCATGCATTTGTAATTCATTCCCAACTATTCCTTGAGCATCGACCACTGTGCTTTTTCTCAAGTCTAAATCTCTCAATTTATTTACAAATTCATTGTTTTGCCCTGACTTGCCATCGACAGCCTCTTGTTCTGCACAGGATTTAATCTCTGCATTGGAGGATGACAAGGATTCCCCAAGAACCAAGCAACAAGAAATTTCATCTGGTGGATTGAAGCAAGCCATATCCTTGCACGTCTCTTCTGCAGATACAACACCTTCTTTTAAGCATCTCCAGAGATCAATTGCATCTGGTCGGTTTCTGGGATCATATTCAAAGCATTTACAAAGAAGATGCTTGAAATGCTCATATTGACTGTCCAAAGAAACTTCCACAGTAGAAAGCAATGTTTCAGGCAAAAGCTTCTCTTCAAAGGAGACAGCAATTATAATCCTTTCTATAAGAATTTTATCCAAAAACTCAGAGAATGAAAGATCGCTGAAAGGAGATTCTCCAATTAAGAATGTAAGTAAGAGACGTCCAAGGGACCACATATCTGATTTGAAAATAATGGGCGTGGTGGTTTCTAGGATAGAATCTAAAGCACATTTTTTTTTTTCTCACTATTTGCTGAAATAAATCATATCTCATTCTTGTATAAGAGGGAAAGCAATTCAGGACTCAAGAACTGCCAAGGCATCGTCACAGAATCGTGAATATTTTTTGTCTTACTGCCTTCAGTCCCAGTAAGAATATTCCTAAAGAAATGTTTCAACTTCTTTCTAGCCAGTAGAGCCTTGTTCAAGTCAATGAGTGGATGCCCAAACTCATCAAAATCAAAGCATTCTGGCCCTAGGTTCCCGTAGACCAAGCCCTGGGAATGAATCTTGGCAATAACTTCGCATATTTCCATGGCTGTGTTAGAAAAAGATTTCACTGCTTCACTGAATTGGCATTGTATTGACTTTGGCCCTAATTCAGAAATACTATAGTTTTGAATTTCAATGGATAATTTTCTTATGTCAGTTTGAGCTCTTAATGTATTCCATAACTTCAAAACATTATTTTCAGATTTCTCGCAAACCAAATGCAAACGTCCTTCAGAACTCATCCAAAACCCAAACACCCGACAAATACTCCGATTCAGCATAGAAACTTTCATCAACAATTGTAGTTCTTCCTTTTCCTTTGGACTCAAATTCTGTACAGCTTTTAAAATATTTTCAGCATATGCATCTGATTTAGACTCATGGAGATATGGATATGGTGGGCTGGTGGTCGCATGATTAATGTCGAGAGGCATCAAACTCACCCGTTGTTTTGCACAAAAAAAAATAAAAAAAAAAATTTACAAATTGGAGTAGGCTGCCAAAGTCTATGTGGAGGATGGAGAATGCAACAGACCCTACATAGGAGCTTACAAAGACCAACTAAATCAAAACGGTTGGAATATCTCTGCATTTCAACATAGCTACAGAATTATGACAGTTGGCTAGTTAATAAAAGATGGAGATTTATATTTTATAAGCTCATAAAAGAATTGTTACATCACTTAATTATCTCAAGTTATTGATTTAAAGGTTATCTCACAAATAGTAATTAACAAAGGTCAGTAGTTATCACTCAAAAAAATATAAAAGAGCAACCTGAAGACAGAAAAGAGATTGGAGTTTGGTGTATTGCAGGGAGGTTGAAGTGCTAAGGGCCAGAGGGCCATTTCATTACAGTAAAGTAGTATATCAATCAACGGATTCACCACTCAGCAATGAGCGCTCAAACATTCCCTTCTTTTCTTTGTAAATGTTTTTATTTATTTTCCAGCAATCCTCTCTTCTGGAAGTGGTTGTGAGCCTTTATAAAGGTTGTTTCAGTCATAATAATTATTTGCAAACTTGCTCTCACTATTTTAGTATTGTTTTCTTGCATATTTAGCCAATATATTATTTAGTGAAATACTTGCTATTTCCTAGGTATGTTTTCCTCTTTAAAGCTTAGTGACAAGCATGGCATTTACTGTTGCATATCTATAATAAAAATTGTATTTTCTCAGAAATCAAGATTTGCAGGGGTTTTCAGTTATTGTGATTATTGGGTTTACAGTTAAATCTAGATAAACCCAGTAATTTTTATTTCCACAAATAACTCTAGATATCAATTCGCGCATATCTTGACTTGACTTACAATTTAATTCGTTTGGCTGTCCCTGTCGACCGGATTGTCAGTACGTTTACAGTTAAATAGTGGCTGAAACCTTAAATTACGGTCTAGTGATTTAAGGAAATTATTGGGGTTTCCAATTCACTGCAGTCTCTCCATTGCCCAAGGGCCATGACAATCCCAACTCATTCTCCAGACTCCAGCAAGGATAGAAGTTTCCAGAAGAGAACCGCCTTTTCAGGACGTATTTATTTATTTTTATTGTATCTTTCATCTCATTTTATTGGTGGTAAAACTGCATTTTAATTTCACTGTTTTAGGGGCATGGTTCTCTCGTTATTGGAGTTGCTTGGAATCATGAGGAAAATCTGTTGGCGTTATCTAATTCTGATGGTCTCGTAATAGTTTGGAAACGTGCAAAAGTGGAGGGGTAAGAGAATTGAGAGAAATAATCCAGGATTGGTTCATTCCATATTCATTTCAACTTTATTCCTTCTATAGCACAGGCAAAGACTGGCTGAGTGCATCACCATTCTCAACCTCCAATGACTAAAAATAGAGGTCCGCATCAATGCTTAGGAAACAAAATTTTGGAGATGTAGACAGTTAGTTCATCTGAATTTAATGGCCATAATAATCACTGATGTTCTGTCTGGAGCCATTACATTTAACTATGGATGACATATTCTTGTTGAGGAAAGGGGCCACATGTTTGTGTACTTTCAAGAAATGTTTTCGTTTTCTTGTTGATGTCATCCTTTGTTTTATTAAATTTCACACAAAAATTTTTCTGGAGATCCTTTTTCAGTTCTTACTTCGATGTCTGTCACAAAGTTTTATCGTGAGCTTTAAGTTCGCGATGGCAAGCCACAATGGAAGAGCAAGAAGGTTACAAGAACATTACATCCGAGATTAACACATTTTAACGTACCATTTTATTAGTGACAATGGAAGACCTCAGTGCTATCAAAATCAACAGTTAAAAATTCTAGAATAGCATATTAGTACTTCGTCAGTTATACACTTAATACAAAGAAATACTTTATGCTAAGATAAGCTATCGTTGTTCAAGGCCTACCTCCTCAAGAGGTGGGAATAAGCGAACATAAAATCAAACTATGTTGCCTATCTGATTCTAAACTGTCTTATGTAAGAAGGATGATTATATTTTTACTAATTTCTGTTTACACCGCCATTAATTCACCTGAATTAAGTCTTATTTCATCTCTTCTATCTCTACATGCTTTCTGATTCATTGGGATCCTGTTGTTCTTGAACACTAAATCTCATTAACATCAGACAAATACTTTCTCAACGCTTTCATTGGGTATCTCACAAAACAAAATTTACCAAACCGAGAAGTGCCATTTAGTAGAATTTCTTAATTCTTATGGAACAACAATTGCTTGGGAACCCAGAGTGTAGTGATGTCATCTTTATTATTGACATGCATTACCTTGCATAGATGTTTATGCTGGCATGTAAAGATGCTTTCAATGTAATGTTGAACGTCAAGCCAATACAATCCAGTTGTAGCCACATGAGTTCATGGTTGCAGCTTAAGGCACACACTTGACCCACATCCAAAATATATGCTGGTTGCAGCTGTGTACTATACAGTAGTTGCATCTCCAGTTTGTACATCAGTTGACACAGTCTATTATACAAAATATCATCTATGTTTCATAGCAAAGGAAAATGAATTAGTAGGTATACATTACTCACCCTATTGAGTTGTTTAAGCTTTGATTCCCCAAGACAGGTACATCTTCTTATCTATGCACTTTTGAACAGAGACATGGTGCCCATGCATGTCTGTGCAGGTGATATTATATTCTCAACATGGATATTCCTGCCTTATGGTTAAGACATAATATTTTCTATTTCATGATTTCTTATGTGTTCCTGTCAGCATGGAACTAACCAAATGACATACTACATTGGTGATGAGTGTTGAACTAACCTCCTGGACTCAATGCCATTATCCATCTTCCATATAGGTGACATATGCTTTGATAGTGCTGAGTGTTTCTCTTGTTTTAATTTTGACAGTATGGTTCAGTTATCGAATATGAGATATGCTGATTTGAAGATCTTGGAAATGTGGAATATTTGCCCTCAATTTTTGTCATATATTCATTTTTCAAGCACTATTTAATGAGCTCCAACCGTGTAGCATTCTTTCTTTATGAAAGTCTTTGATTTTTAGTTTGTTTTTCATTTTACGAACATAACATTTAGCTATTTTCCCTAAAGCATCTATTTTAATCTTCCCTATCTTGTTTGACAAATTGAGTTGAGTCAAGGAGGATGGAATCAATCAAATTTTTATCCTTGTTCATTTTAATTCAAGAATTCAATTGCAGTAATGACATGGGCATATGAAGATTATAATCTTGCACTATGTGTGTAATTAAATGGTATTTACTCTCACTCGTAACTGAAGATGACAATATCTTGCCTCTCTGCCAAAACTCATTTTCATTGGTAGGGCCTACATGGGTATATAAAGATTATAATTTTCCACTCTGTGTTTAGTTCTATAGTATTTACTCTAACTCATTATTGTACCTATGTCAACAACTATTGCTTGGAATTAAAGTCACGTATCTCAGACTTGCCAATGATGACGATCCAAAAAAAAAAAAAAATGTGCTTAATTTAAAAATCAGAGATACCTGTTACCAGAAGGTTAGCAAGAGTTTCAGGAAGGATTCCTAGGATAGGGTCATCGTTTTCCTTTATGTTTCAAGGACTTCGGGACGAAGTCCATTATCAAGAGGGGGTGTATGTAGTGCCCACTTTAGTTTCCTGACCTTAATATGACATTATCTTAGACACTTTATTCTTTGAGGACCTCAGGTTGAGGATCCGGATGCATGACACTATTATTAGCGATTGAGATATTCATGGTTATGATGTTTATAAATGCTTTCCTTTGATATTATGGTAGCATGAATGGTTATGTATCTTATCTATCAGTATTCCGATTATTGCAACATTAAATAGCTAAGTTTAGTATTTGAATTTACGATGAGGGTAGTAAAGAACATGTATGCGCTCTACTAAAAGTATAATGATGATAAATTTGATAGATTGGTATATTTCTATGATGTTACGATGTTGATGACTTAATAAATATGTATGTTTCCATTGATGATTAATGATGATAGCCATGAGGGATGTGTACCCTATGTTACCTACTTTCGTTAGTTCATGCTTACCATGGACAATGATGTGAATGACCAGGAATTGTTAATGACGCTATTATGATAATGAATAACAGTGAGAAACCTTGTTACTAATGATTAATGAGTATGGCAGGAAACAATCAAAGGCGCTCGCATATGACATGTCGATGACGTCTGGTTTGATGAAAATTCATATTATTTTATCTTTTAAAGTCTAAGTTGATATTGAAATCTGCCATATATGTTTAACTATATTTTGATGATATGTTAATGGTTACAGGCACAGATTAGTTGCTTGACCGAATGACTCACATATGGGTGATGGGGTTGTACAGGTGGATGGAACTAAATGGGAGGGGTGGGACAGAGTCCCTGATCTCACCCACTAGCACTCCCGCCGTGACTTGGGCTAGAAGGGTTGAAACACCTACGCCTTGAAGATCACGATGCCATGAGGGCAGGTCCCAAAGTTGGGTCGCTCATGAGGAACCTACTAGGGGGCGTGCATCAAGGCGGATTCCTTGATCCCCGGCACCATTAGTCTCACTATAGCAGGCAACATAAGAGACGATAGTGGTCTATGACATTGCACGATATTTCCCCTCGTAGTCACTGGATGCTTGAAGGGAAAGTGGTGTGGCACCCTTGGGTTTCCAGGGAAATTCTTGAAGGGCACGACCAACTTGGCACCCTTGGAATCACAATTAAACTGTGAGGTGTGGCACTCTTGGAACTTCTAGGGAAGTTCTTGAAGGGCACAACCAAACTTGGCACCCTTGGAATCATTAAAAATAAATATAAATAAGGAATGAAAACTAGGTAAAGTTACATCAAGGGAAAATGATGATTGGAAACTAAGGAAATTAAATCAAAAATAAAACTTGGAATAAGGAGGATCATAGGAAGAAATAAATAGAGTACCTTAAAAATTATACCCTCCCCATGTTGGAAAATGCTAGGTAGATTAGGTGGTTTAATTAAATAAAAGGGGAAGACAAACATATTGTAAGGATAAAGATTAATCCTAAACCAATTAAACTTAATTAAGAAAAGAGGAAGGTGAATTAAAATAAGAAAATAAATTAAATTTAGAGAAATGTAGAGAAGCTCCATGTGGCATCAACCAACATAAGAATATCCCTCTAAGAGATAACCTAAGTTAATGTAGGAAGTAGATTGGGGATAAAATCTTGACTCATTAATTGACTCCAAGTAATAAACACAATTTAAGGAATAAAAGGGGGAAATAAAGAGACAACTAGGAGAAGAAATAGGAATCTTGTGAGGTGAGGAAAATATTAGTTTTAAATAAAAATTTAAGTAAATAATTTTGGGTAACCCTTGCTGAGAGAATGACACATGGGTAGGTGAATAATCAAGTATTAACAAAAAAAAATCCTAACCTCCGTCCTCAACATCTTATAAAATAGGAGGCAGAGCCTAAGTTAACTTTTCTCTAAATATTTGTGTCATGGATAGTCATGCATAAAAACAAAATTTAAGCTTCCTAACCCTAAAATATCCCTAAGATGTCCCTTCACATGGTAAATGTAGCTTCAATGATCTGATCTACTTTGTTAGGCTATCTCTGAAGAGCTGAGGTTTTGAATGATGCGAGCTGGTGGAAACCCTAGTGAATGAAAATGTACAAGTCTAGCTACCTTCGCAAAGAGTATGGTTGGGTGTTTTCCACACTTGAAAGTTAGCCTTGAAGCTGTGAGGGGCCAGTCAACGATTTCCAATCAACAAAAGGATAAAGGAGTTGTGATACCAGTGCCTGAATGACCCGAGAAACCAGACTATATCTGTATGTCACTATGTTGGGATCATTAGCAGTTTAGCTTTTGGAAAACTCTGAGAGGTCGTTATAGGCTTTCGAAACATCTCAAAATAACCTCGTTGCCTAGAGCTTCACATTCTACCTGTATCTATTACAAATAGGTTCCGGCACAAGCTTCCTTTCTTCCAATTCTTCCACCATGATCTCTGCTGATGTTACCTTCTACAAGATGAAAAGTCACCAGATCTTTCTGGATTCACAGTGACCCCATTGTTCCTTAAAACAAATCCCTCTGTTGCACCACATTTTCCCTCATATGTGAGTCATAACAGCCTTACCTTGAAATTATCGATAAAGGAACAGTTAGGTTGCGCTCTCACATCGCTGCTATCGGTTCACATTCCACGGTGAAGACCAATTTGACGACGTGTTTAGCATTTGCACGAAAAATCGATCCTTTTTCACTTCAGCAATCAATTTGGTAGTTCTCGATGGAAAATAAATGAGAAGACGTGTTCAGCATTTGCACGAAAAATCGATCCATTTTCACTTCGGCAATGAATTTGGTAATTGTCGATGGAAAATAAATGAGAACTATGGGTAAAATCAATACGAGGGACCTGTTATGGGTAAAAATCAATACGAGCGACCTGTTATGGGTAAAAATCAATACGAGCGACTTTACACTTGGTATCAGAGCCTAGGTTCACATACTGGGCCTAAGAACAGTTATTATATGATAGCAAAAAAAAAAGTCACTTATTTTCGGAAAGTTACAGTGTTTAACATAGCAAAGAAAAAAAAAAAAGTTACAGTGTTTAACATAGCAGAAAAGATCTGTACAGATCATTTATTAATCAATAGGTTCTTTATGTATCCATTGAATTTTTAATTATAATTGTGAGTTGCTTTTGCGGATCAAGTTTTTCTTTATTCTTAAATAAAATAATTGCAAGGAAGTGTTGTCATACTCGTTGCATTACGAGATTGCATATAATTTGTCAAAGGAAAGGTATTGGAATTTGGAATCCTGTCTCTCTCTGTCATTCCGGAAAAGTTTGTTTTTGTTATATATTTGTTGATTATTATTTGCACAGGAATGCACATTCTTTTTAATATCTGAATTTTTTTTTTTTTGGGGGGGGGGGGGGGGGGGGGTTAATTGTTAAAAACAAGCATACAATTTTCAGTCAATATGCTGATGCAAAATCCCAAATTTAACTTATCTGGATTTAGAGTGAACGATTCTGGCAGAAAGAAAGTTCTCAGAAATAAAATCCAATGGAGATTAATTCAAACAATACAATGACATTGTTTTGTTCAATGGTGACTATTTGTTGAGAAAAGAAAGAAAAATAAGCGTTGGGATATGATAAATATACCATCATACATCTCTCTGCCTTGTTCGTCGAGTAATTATAACAGCTATTATATTGATATCATTTGAGATGATGTTTAACAAATGAAACCAAAAATTTCAGACACCACAGTTGTTTGTTGATTGAAGTTATTTCTTTAGAGAACTGTGAATATTTCATACTAAAAGCTTTATATGTGGGATGCTTTGAAAATCGCTCGATTGTATTGCTGGTATAAGTCCATTTTAATTTCAATTTCAAATAATTGCATGATTCATATTAACTCAAAATCATAATAAGGGCCATAATAATTTTGAATTTCACTAATTTTTTTTTTTTTTTAAAGACAGACCGACAAAAAAAAAAAAAAAA